>JBBPFP010000133.1:5915666-5927751 GCA_037974795.1 Kaempferia galanga | reverse complement strand
TGTGATTTTGATATTAAATTTAGTGTTTTGATGTTGGGTTGGAATTATCGTTCGGGAGTTCAAAACCGGGTGGCTGCAGATGTCCAGGAACTGGGGCGCCAACTGGCAGTCGAACGCCTACTTCGACGGCCAGTCTCTATCCATCAAGGTCACCGTCACGTACCGACGGCCAAACTCTGGTCTTCGCCGACCTCGTGCCGACCAACTGGGCGTTCGGCCAGACCTATTCCAGCCACTTGCAGTTCACTCGAAGCAGCTGATATATATTAAGAATTTAAGATTCAACAATATCCGTCTGAAAAAACAAAAACAAAACAACCAAACAAAATGATTTATTATTATTATTTTTCATTGTCAGAACTCATAATCTTTGTTTACTCCGATCTCTCCATCATCCATAGCCTGATCAAAGGCTACCCTATTCTAGATAGATTACGTACAAAACCAAGCCAAACATGAACCAAGATTCACGCATCTCTGCTTGCTCGATTGAGCTATTTAATTATGATACACAATGAATAGCAGACAGGAAATCCCATTAGATTAGATTTGCTTCCCAAAAGCAAAGCTACGCTGCCCAATCATTAGTGGCTGTTTGCCGATGAGCATTGATCTCCCTCTGGATCTACAGGTAGCATCTTCGTAGCCTTAGCAAATAAAGCTGCAGGTCTGATGCCACCATCAATTAATTACAAGCACAGTACGCAACGACACAAATCTAAGCTCACGTCTTCCTGCTAAGTACTAACAGGCCTCCTTCGGCCGACCTTTCTCTGTTAAGCTCGTACTCCATTTAGCCAGTAAAGGAAGCAGCACAGCCCAAGCAGCAGCTTTATATAGTGGATTAAAGCCATGCCTCTTAATTTTCCCTGCTTATATTTATATATACATTCTGGAAGCTAGTGTGCATTGGATGAGAGGGTTGGAGATGAGGTCGAGGAAGAAGAAGGAGACTTCACGTTGCAGAGTGACAATCAAGGAAGAAAAGAAATGGGGTTGGTACTACTGTTAGTCAGTGTCACTCAAGGCCAGTCAATGGGCTCCCTTCCTATATTCCAAAGTGTTTTTTCTTTATCTTTCTCTCAGTTTGATCTCTGTTAAAGCCTTGGAGGTGAACTGTGATGGTTGTCGATCTCTTTAATGGTGAATTAGCATGATGTAGACTGTGTGTCTTTGGAAGGTGTGATGTTTGTTGGTTAACATAGAGATGTTCTTGAGTTTGTGGCTTTGTGCTAACCTTAAGGTTTCAACGGTTTAAAGTAATAAAGTATTATTATTATATTGATGAAAGATTTTAAAAGTTTAAAAAACATATTAATTCCTTTTTGAAAGATACTAAATATTAGATTTTTAATACACATATCAATATATCCGAGGCTCATTTAGCCATGCATCTCCATTTATATTAAAAGAAAACAATCTTTAGCAAAATATAAATTTTGATTTATTTTATTTATTTATCTATTTTCCTGTTTTGTAGGAAGTTGCATCCGCATATAAATTTTGTTGGTACACGTGTTGGAAGCAGTGATCACCAATTAACGTCCTATTTCTCTCTTCCCCTCAACTGTCTCCCTTCATTTTGGAACGCACACCGTTCCCTTCCTTCCCTCTCTCTCGCTCTGTTTTCTCTTCCTCATCTTCTTCTTCTTCTTCTTCTTCCCTTTGCAGTGTCTTCTTCTTCTTCAGCACCAATGGATCCATGGGCGGAACTCCGAAAAATCTTAGAACACCCATTGCCGGAAAACTCCATCTTTATGCGATCTCTTTCGTGGAAGGAACTCCGACTCCCAGATTCCATCAATTCTTTTGACGTCTTTGGCGCCGGAATCCACTACAAGGAACCAAAACCATTGCCACCGCCCAAAGATCCTTTCTTGGACTCCAATACCGCAATCGAATCAGACAACGAAGCAATCAAGGCCAAAGACTCTCCCAAGAATTCCTCAGAGCCCCTGGAAGAACGCGCCCCCGAATGCTTTTCCGACGCTGAGTACGAGGCCAAAAGATCAAGAAGTGAGGAGGAGGAGGAGGAGGAGGAGGAGGAAATGGAGAGGAGGTTGTTACTGAGGAGCCGGTCGGAATCCGGGCTCATATTCCCCCCGCCGTTGTCGACCATCGGGAGAGGGGTGAAGCCGTGGGTGTGCCTCAAGTCATTCAAGAAAGATGGGAGATTCGTCCTCAAAAAGATCAGAGTCCCTACGCAGCAGTGCCTTCAAGCCACTAGGCAAAATGGCAGGCTCATGCTACACCTGGCGCAGGAAGAAGAAGACGATCATGCCAAAATCGAATGGAAAGACCGAAATGTAGAGCGAGAACCAGAGAAAGAAGAGAGAGGAGAATAACTATCTATAATTATATAGGGATCAGTCTATATATCTGGAAGGCTTAATAATACGTACTGTTCTCTCTGTAATTTTTTTCTTCTTCTTCTTGGGCTCGTGCCAAATTTGATGCAGGTCAACGCTTTTAGATAGGTTTGACATTAATTATAGTAATGCTTTCTGTTCTTGATGTTTATGAATCTTAATTATGCGTTGTGACTTTGATCGAATCTTTCATTTCTGTGGAATGTAGATCACATGCACCTTGAAGCCAAGCTTTGCATCAAGTTAATCCTAAAGTGAATTAAACAATTCAAAATTGATTTGAAACGGTCCAACTAGACGCCGCGTGAGTGATCTCCGCCATGATCGAGACATCAACCATCTTCTCATTGACTTCGATCGGCTTATTATAAGTCAATGGGGGCAAGAGATGGCTTCTCTGTTCTCAATCCATGGCCACTTCTCTTCTAGCCCCCGTCATCCTCTTCTTCTTGTCTATCTCTGCTAAAATCTGCGTCCGAGCCACAGAGTACACCGTCGGCGACGGCGACGGATGGGACACCGGAACCAACTACCTCCGATGGTCGCAGAACCACAACTTCACCGTCGGCGATGTTTTGGTATTTAATTATGTGCAGGTGCTGCACAACGTGTATCAGGTGACAGAGGAGACTTACAGATCATGTAATTGGAGCTCCGGTGTGATCAAGATGTACGACAGCGGCCGCGACCAGGTGACCCTGGCGGAGGCGACGAGTTTCTGGTTCATATGCGCCGTGGAGGGCCACTGCCAGGGAGGCATGCGGATGGGCGTCAAAGTGGCTGCTTCCAGTGGGGGCGCTCCTGCTCCGGCTCCGGAGGAGCGGAGCAATGACGCCGGCAACGGCGTAGGACGGGTGGCGGTGCGGTGGCGGTGGGTTATTAGCTGGTCGGTATTGTCGATGGTGTGGGGCCTACGGGCTATGTAAGGTTGGACCGGGTCTTGGACGACTGTTAATGGTCTGGCGGGACCACTCGGTCGATGTCACCTTTGAATTTTAATTTGGTTGGGTATGTTAATTCATTTTATTTTAATCAAGTTTTGCTATCAATTAAGAAATGTTGTGGATAATGGATTAGAATGCTGAGAGCAGAGGATCTGGATCCATAAAATATGAACCAGAAGTGGTACAGATCAGAAGGGACCAAAAGTGATTTATAAAATATGGACTAGAAGATCTTGCCTACATAATGCTAATAGTTTTCGTATGCACTTCTGTAATTATCCTGACGGTGGGTGAAAAACTTTCGTAAAGTAAACACAGCATGACACAGGATGTTACAATATCAATTAGGAGGAAACATAGCATACATTAAGGTAAACAATCTAGTTCTCAATACATTCAAGTGATTGATAGCATATTCGATAGACTCAGCACCATGTCTCTGCAACCAAACTACCTTCAAACAACAATTCCCTAATCGCAAGTATACGCGACTGTTCGACTAAGTTGCAGGTCATCCACAAGCCAGCTGATGATTTGAAAACACCTTTTCGATAATGTTCATATAACATCATTCCAAAATCCTTGAACTTGAAAGTGTTAAACTAGACGTTACCTTTTGCGACTCTTACAATATAGAGCAATTTTTATGTTGCTTCTTCTTCTTCTTCTTTTGCTTGGGTGGTTGAAGAACAACCTTGATAGCCGCATCGAATACTGCCTTGACGTTCTATGTCACATTTTTTTTTTTGCCAGGGCAGTAAACAATCAAAAAACGTTGAGAATGCAGTTAAATCATGGAGTGGGGAATTGAGGGGGAGAATATGTTACTTGTTGAGTCTTTGAACTGCATTCCAAGTAAGCGGCCGCGCCTATTTGCTTCTGCAGCTCCTCGCCCTAGGACATTATCAGATTTGCCCTCAGTATCGTAAGCCACTCCACGGGTTGCATAGAGAAACGATACAGTTTTTGATGAAGGAATTTAATCGAATTACCTGAGCACTGCTTATGGGAACAGCTCCTGGGTGATCAATGAAAAATTGTTTATCATCCCGAAGATCTGGCAACAAATTGATTGCAATGTAAGATTGGAAAAGATACAAGATGACAGAATTTGGAGTCCAACTGCCAGAGTAATCATTTTTGTAAGCTGAAAATCAGCCAGTATCATACATATATCAAATAATAGGTTTCGAGCAACAGAAACTGAAAAACAATGAAATGCTCACCAGTTGATGCATTTTAGATTTGTATTTCCAACTTAGTGAAATTCCAAAGATAACTAGGTTGATAGTAGATGTTTTTTCTCTACGGCAAGCTTTTTTTATTCATCAATCTGGACCTAAAGATGCAAGTTTAATCCCCCAAACCCCAAATAATAGTTTTAAATCTGTCTCCTATTTTTGCCAATCTTTTCCAATTACTAGTAGCTTTATGTCATTGATAATCACCTGGATCTCCTTCCCAAGCTTAAGATATACCTTTTTCAAGAACCCGAGGTACTTACTGAAATCAATATATTTCATAAAATGCACTGCCATCCCATTGTGTAAATGGTGGATCAAAAAGTTCAATAAGTGGAACGAAGAGTACAACTGTCTCTCTAACCAGAGGTACCCTCAAGTGATTTTGTTAACGTTCTTTGGTAGCTTGCTACAAAACCATTGGCAATCTCATCCACCATGGAACCTCTTCTATTTCACTCAGATGGAAAACATGACATAAAAGATACCAGGACACAGTGAATATTTTGGTTGAGGAAAAACATAACACAAAAGATATTTGGTTGGGGGAATAAAGAATAGTCATTCTTGTTGGGTCTGTAACTTTGCATTGCTTGCTTAATCGTAATACAAAACAAACCACTCGACGACCTTAGAAGGTAGTGTAATAGAATACCATAGTGATTCAATGTGAAAAGAACAAACTATGTGAACCCAAAATAGTGGGTCAACCTCCCTGCTAAAAGGGCAAACAGCTATACTCCACTAACATGTGCTTCTAGCTTTAAATTAAAGCAAAAACTAAGTCAACTAAAGTCTCAATCAATAATAGCCAACTTGACTTCCAAACGCAATAGTTTGTTCTGGTAGATGTGTAATTATCTAAACAATTATGCAGTGACAAAAAATGGAAGACAACGACCATCAAAAATTTCCTTGGCTAATATCAATTGCTTGCCACCTATGGAGAACCTTTAATGCAAATACTGATCTGATTCAGTACCATGACGATGTAATGCATCCTAGTGAATTTACAGTTACAGGAATCCAATTTCTCATACTAAATCTTTTATCAATACCCAAAGGGAGTAGGAGGGCTTTCAAGAACAAGTCAAATAATAAGATAAGTATGACGACAATACCAGAATAAATATACACAAGATACATACCCTTACCAATGAATGTACCGCAAAAGATTATATTCCAAGTACTAGAGTATCAGAGTAAATCAACATTACCCAGCTTTGTTCCAACAAGAATTATCGGCACGCCAGGTGCATAGTGCCTCAGCTCAGGTATCCACTGGAAATGATAACCAGTACAAAACATCAGTAAATCATTAAGACTTGCGCGTTTTGCAAAATCTTTAAACGCCGGAATAAAGTAGTAGCCAAAGGAAAACAGTGTAACACCTTCTTTGCAACATTTTCATAGCTGGCTTTGCTAATGAGAGAGAAGGCAAGCAAGAAAACATCAGCACCACGATAGCTCAAAGGTCTCAATCGATTGTAATCTTCTTGGCCTGTTCAAGTGACCAAGATATTATTCAGGGCTTAAATAAAACAGGTGTAAATAAGAAAAGGAAGATAATAAACTAGAAGAAAAAAGGTGATTTATATTACCTGCAGTATCCCAGAGACCTAAGTTAACCGTGCTACCATCCACTACGACATTGGCACTAAAATTGTCAAAAACTGTAGGAACATAATCCTGTCCAGAAGAGAGAAAGTAGAAACATAAATGTCCGTAAAATACAACTTAAATACCACTTCCCAACATTTTTCATCTTCAAAATTGTAAACAACAGTGATAACCATTTTGTGAGAAAATAGATATTTTTCTCACCTAAAAAGATTGAATTTATGTTCTGAAATAAGCTAAAATAAGAGCTGGGCAGAATGCTTGGTTGAACAACTAAGTGAGCCGCATTTTCCATTTTTGTCCGCCACAATATAGAAAGCGAAATAAATAATCAAACAGAAACGACCACAATGATTTGCAGGAGATGGAGAACTATTCCTACAATTCAGCAAAGTAAAAAAAAAAATAAAATTCTGCAAGTTTTTTAACCAATCAAAACAACGAACATTTCTGGCATCTCCAGATCCTTGAATTAATTACTATTTTTCAAAGTAAGTGACCAGTAAAAAGGAAAATCACAAGAATCATGGATCGGAAGCTAACTGTTCTTTTTTCAAAAATAATTGGCATAGAAACAATAAATCCAAACACTGTCTCAACACAAGAACCGTCTAATGCTGATAAGAACAAGATTGCCATTTTCTAGTATAATTTTTTCTTAAGTCACAGCGTCAACATCTTTACGTTACTTACAGTTGGGAAAGTGTTGCTGGTGTAGGAGATAAGCATGCAGGTCTTGCCCACGGCGCCGTCTCCCACAGTGACGCACTTAATAAACCTCGAAGCACTCATCTCCTTCACCGATCTCCTCCTCTACCCTCCAATTTTACTAAAATTCACCAGAAACACAAAGAAAAGTCAAAAGGAAAAAAAAAGTCCTCCCTTCGATCGCTCTTCCTCCTATCTTCCACCTCCGGATACTTCTTCAAGTTCACATCGCGCAGCCAAAGCGAAGTCCACCTCCATTGATAACAACAGGCACGCAGATCAGAAAGGAGCAACAACCCTAATCCCACGCAGATCTGCCAATAAGATCTCGTTTTCTTTGTCTAGTTACCGGAGAAGGCGAGGAGAGAGGGAAAGGGAGCGCTTTTGTGTTTGGGGAAGTCAGAGAGAGGGAGGGAGGATGGCCGGGAAATGGTGCGGCGGGAGCGGTCGGTGGGAGACGCCACCGCACCAGCTTATATGCCCAATTACTTTGCTCCCTTCCATTTTTAAATTCCCGTCCCTAAAAACGCCATATTTTTGATTCAGCCCTTGTATCGTATTGGGATGATATTTCATAATACCAAAAACCTCCATAAAATTTCAATTTCATTATTTCGGGGGGCAAAAAACCTATTTTATCCTTCAAAACTATTACTTAAACCGCTGACAACTTGTTAATGGATAAATGTGTATTTTAAAAATAAAATAAAAATTGTTAATGGAATATTGAAGAGATAACATATGTACTGATATTAGATGATAAATTGGCGCTTGCATTTTTTTAAAAAAAAATAATGTTGGTCGAAGGTGTTAATTCTGTGCCTAATTTAGACATTTCAGCTCAAGAGCAGTACGATATCGATTGATTGAGACGATTAAAGTAATCCATAAAAAAAAACTAAATTAAATGAGGTCACGTGGAGCTGTAGGTCCTAACTCACTTGTAAGTCGTGACCACATTCATTAGCATGCATGTGTAAGGACAAGACAATCAACCAAAACGATATTGGAGTAGTTATTTGAGTTGGAAGATTAGGTAAGTTTCAGTAGACCATACCAATGCAATGAATATTGTATTGGACTGGCCAATTCAATCAATATAGTCCAATTAATAGAAATTTTTTATTAAAAAATAGTATATATAGACTATCATAATTTTTTTAATTTATCTTATATTTTAACTATGAGTATTGTTGTTATAATTATAATATTATTTGAGTAACTTTATGAGCTTTTAGCTAGGAATTAGTTCAACCTCCTTGTTGTATATATTATCAAGAACCCTACCTGCCTGTAATGTTACTTTTATTATCAAGAACCCATGGACTTTTTAAATTTTTATGAACGTAACTGCAAGTAATTAGGAATTTTACGTATTTTCAAATATGATTCTGATCACGATGAAGGTACCAACGACTCCTCTCTTGCATATCTGGCACATCCTCTACAGACCGAGAAGTCGTCTCGCCGGAGATCAACCGTGGCACATGCCACCGTTGCACCGGCATGTGCCGACAGCCTCATTAACCACTAGTGTCATTGCCCTTGGGCCTCACCGGAGGAAATCCCAGCAATGGCAGGCTGCGTGGCGACGGCGACTTAATTCGAATACACCGACTTGGAGGTCAAATCGAAGCAATAGCACCGGCCTTTGCCTTCGGGTTCTGGGTCCGAGTCACGGACTGCGAATGCGACTTCCGCTTTCTCTGCCGCTGCTCTCGCTTAATTATCCGGCCGAGGTTCCAGAACTGACCTGACCCAATGGATAAAGGATCTAATGATGATATAAAATCAATTATAACAAAAAAAACCTCATTTCAATTCATCCATCTCTCTTTGTAACTATGGCAATAACAAAAGTGCAATTGGTAATAACCGACCCTGCCAGGAAGTTCCACTGACTTGCACGACAAACTTAATTATAGGCAACCAATGAAGTTTAGATAAATTCACAAACGAATTGGAAGTTTCAAATTAGATAGTTAATCACTAGAACATACAAATTTAGGAATCTTTAGATGGGGCTTTCTTTGCAGCCTCAGCTGCAGCTTTCTCTGCCTCTATCTCAGCAACAATAGCATCTATCTCAGCTTCTTCAAGTTGACGAAGACCCTGTTCTTTGGTCATCACTGCAATTTCTATGTTCTTTCCTCCGCTCTCCACCACCTAAATAGCAAAATCATCATCATCAAAGTTTGAATGAGAGTCCATGCTTTCTTTTTGTATTGGAGGGTGTCCCATGGTAAGCAATCTGGTAACTTTCAATAGGAAAAATATTTGTCTTCTTTGCATTTCATAGACGACAAAATTATAAGCTCAGTTTGAGCAACAATTGCATAGCTTTTCATGGCCTATGTAACTACCGAAGTTGTGTCGGTTTCACATAAGTTACACATTTTCTAGATCAAATTCCAACTTACCACCTGAGTACAATATGACTCAGGCGTGTTCAATCCCCGGTAGTCCAACTGCCTAGCCGTCATAGATTAAATCTGTCTGAATTGTATGGTAACACAGGCTCCCTTCGTACAAGGGACCTGCATGCTGGCTCTGTTCAGGTCTAAAAAAGATGCTATTGTAGCACTTGGAAGTTCCATAGGTAGAAGCAAATCAGAGTCAATAATGTTTGGTTAAAGTTATATTTAGTTAAAATGTTTTATTCTAGTTCCAGCAATTATCTAATTATATATAACTTCTACTTTTAGTTATCTTTCTTACAGTCAAATGTCATCTCAAAATGATAAAAAGGCAATAATAAATTATTAGATAATACTAAATAAGCTGAAAATGATCAAATTTGAAGGACCTTTTCTGTAAGGTTTAGAAATTAAAACAGGTTCGTGATGGTCATTATGTTACAATACTATAGGAGATAAACTCTCTTATTGAGAATTGAGATAATATATACATGATTTTAATAAAGTATGTGCAATCACAATTGCGAACCTTTGCATTTATATTTTTTTATAATGCACAATTATTCAGATAAAAAGGAATCCTCTCTACTTGATTATGGCTAGAATTCTCCAATTATAGCTCTTGATGATGTTATAAATGTTGATAGTCATGCTCAATATGATCAGGATATTACTAAGAAATATAGGTATTATACATGGTAGATATCAATTTTCCAATACAATAGTGGTTCATACTATTCAAAATCTACCTAATAAAATGGAGGCAAAACTTAAACAGATAGAGAGATATATGACTAACAAAAGCACAAATCAATAAAATGGCATACATCGAATAGTGGTTTTAGCTATGTTGAACAATTGAAGTATCATGTTGTCTTCATAAATATACAACAAGTTGTGCTTTATTTGGGGTTAAGCACATGGATCTCATCTTTCCATTCCATTGAACTCAATGCGTCTATATGAAATAATATCCAAATATCTTAAATCAATTTTAATTAGCTTAAATAGAATTTTTGTCTTTGTCTACTCTATCCAACCTTCCTAGGAACATATCAACACGTCTCTCTATAAAACCTAATAGTTATCTTTATACATTTGTATTATTTGAAACTATTTTCTGTTGGTGATAAAACTAAGTGCTCGAGGATATTAATATTTTGTGTTGTTTTTCCAATAACTCTGTACCTATCTTACCTTCTCATCTGTGATACTTATAAATTTCTCAATGTCTTGTATCGGAATTGTCGAAAACTTTGACCAAAAAAATATGATTGCTTGAACTATAGTCTTAACCTTCCTTTTATAGTCTGAGAATAAGAAGATTCCATACAATTTCAGAAGCGTCTTTCCTTTCAATCATTAAAGAGATTTTATCTTTTGATGAACTGATTTTTATTAATATCTCTTTGTTGAATAACGGATCCAATATGATATTTAAAGCTGTTCTACAATATGTTTATATCCATCCATCTTAAGAATTGAAGTTTCTTTTTCTATCTTTGAAATTACATTTCATGTATTCAACTTTAGTTCTACTTTATATTATAATCTTAAGTTTCTAAAAATCAATTCAAACTTCAATTTTTTTTTCCTATTTACACTCTGATCAGTCATCAATTGCCTCCACAAGAAAACATGTTGCAGTTATAATAAAACTTGAAAGATGTCATGCTTTAGTGTCAGTCACCTTTTATTTATTTATTTTATCTCACTGATTATTGACTTCAATTATAGATGCTAATTGTATCTCCCATATCACGAATTTCCTACAGTACAACTATGTTATTGGCAACAGCATCTTCAAAAGCTTAGAAAGATTATATACGTTCAAAATGTCTCAAATCACACCTCCATATTTTAGCATCTCAATAAGAAATGATAAATTCTCAACATACAAACAAGTCGTTGATTAGGAAAAATCATTCCACAAGGCATATGACAAAGAAGATAGGATAGACTCGCTCTTACAATAAGCATGTTCATCTATTCCGAAGAGCCTAAAAGTATATCTCATATTCTTATTATCTCCCGGGTTCTTACTTGACTATTTAATCCAAGACATATTCTGTAGCATCTAGAGCAACAATCTGTTTTATTTGCTTGCCAATTTAACAAACAAAAATTGAAAGTAATGCAGAATGAAGGTGAGCAATGGAATGATCAGAGAATTTTCAAATCTAACCCCTCCAAGCTCAAAACCATCCAAAACCCTAACTAGATCAACCTTACCTCGCCGGAAAGGAGTCACCGAAAGTGGTCGGCGCAACTCCACAGTGGTGTCGGCGCCAGTCGCACAAGCAGGGCAACGCTCGGTCGGAGACGGAGGAGGAAGGAGAGAAGATGATACTCCAACCCTCGTCGTCGGCTCGTCGGAAATGGTAGTTGGAGACGGTGGTCGGCGACGATCCTTCCGCGGCTTCGGCCAGAGTCGCACAACCACAATGCGACTAGGCTTTGGACGGAGGGAGAGGAGGGACTCGAGGCGCGTCCTTCGGCAGCGCGTCGTCGTCGGAGACCGTCGGCTAGGTCGGGTGTGCTCTGTTGCGCGAGCGAGAGGAGGGAGAGATAGAGGTCGGCGCAAGAAGGGACTCGGCCGAATAGTTATAGAAAAAGGGAAACTTAGGGTTTAGTAATTATTTATAACCTAAATTTTTATTTTATCAATTAGCCCCTCCAAGTTTTTATATATCGCAAAGCAACCCTAAATTTTTTTTTCAGTATTATTACATTCTCCCCTACTAATAAAAATTTGGTCCCCAAATTTTCGTTATTTATCCTCAGCA
>JBBPFP010000133.1:5897435-5910272 GCA_037974795.1 Kaempferia galanga | reverse complement strand
TCAGGGTTTGTAATCTTATCTATCTGTAATTGATAACAAATGCAACTTGTGTATCTAGAGATACTTCTGGTTGGAATCAAAGTATTTTTTTTTTTTCGGTGTCCCAAATTTGTATAACAGAAGACAAACCACTGATTTTCCATAAACGCGTGGAAAATTTTTTACTCATTTTTGCCATCTTTGCAAGGTCAGTTCCATATTTGTTCATCAGAAACCGGTGAGATTTGATGATTGTTATATTGGGGTGCGAGATTGATTGCTCTTTTATTAGTTGCATTTTCCTCATTTAATGCATTGCTGGGAAACTACTCAGAATCTCCAGTCGCCTTTCATCGCTTTTTTATAGACTTCTTTTCTCAATTAAAAAGTGTTTTTCTCATTGATTAGACTTCATTAACTCCAGTTTTGATGTCATCCTCATTAAACAAGTTCAAATTGGATGCCATCAGTGTGTGAGCCTCATAAAGTCTAACCCTCTTGCAATCCAAGCCAATTGACAATTCGCAACACTTTTCTAGGCTTCTTAGGAAGTCATCAGATCTTGAGTATTCAAATTAGGAATCACAAATTTGATTGGCCTGGTCAAGAAAGGTTTGATGATTTTGACACTGCAATTTCACAATGAAAGCTAAGCCTAAAACTACCAAAAATTATGCTGAGTTTAAATATCTTAACTCATTCATTCTAACAAGAAAAAAATTGATAGTTCATGCCTTTGGATTATCCTGCTGGGTATAAATTTTAAACAATCGAGGTTTAATTCCTATACAAGACACATCTACGACAATTGAACTATTGGCTACCGTACTTTTTGAATTTACTTGACGGTGAAATGTGGAGTCGGATTATCTACTCCAGAATTAATCGGATTGTAAGATCTAGATTCTTGATATGTAAAAAAAAGTCAAAACATTACCATAAATTATGCTAAGTTTAAATATCCCAAGGACTTTTTTTTTTTTTGAAAATTCTCATTCATTCTAAGAAAGAAAAAGTTGATAGTTCAAGTCTTTCGTTGACTGAGAGATTGAGATTGTTCTTTAATTGCAATTTAACTTGGTCACATTTTGGGCCTTGAAGGGACTGAGTTAAGTCGAGGATGAATTGAGAAAATCAACTATCAAATGCCCTTGTTCGTGAGTTTTTGACAAATTGAATCCTCAACTAGTCTTTTTAAATTAAAATTTTTTTCCTCCACCGACGAAGAACTGGTCAAGTCTGGATTTCCTTTTAAGAAGTCAAACTGTAAGAAAGATTTGAAAACTAATGATTAAAAACAGCCTCAATTTAACGAAAGTATCTGTTTGTTTGGAAACAGTAAGCGTCGTGCGTTGACCGGTGGGCTGTAATCTTGAAGTCAACGAAGGCGTGAATCAGGCAAAGCGACAATTTTGACAATTAATGAGGTTAAGATTTTATTAGGATCTGTCGACAGTCGACAGAAATGCAACAATATAAAAATTAAATAAATTGCGAGACCAAATGGGAATTGACAACTCATCGTATATTGTTATATTATTAACTAAGTTAGAACTCTAATTTAGATTAACGACGACCTGCAACCTCCGGTCCACGTTGAAGACATCTCATTAATCAACTAAATCCTCATTATATCAAAAAGTCAAAAAAAAAGAGGCAAAAACAAAATCTTTGGATTGGCATCTAATCCCATGCAAAACACGTTTAATAGCCCAAAACGTGACGTCATCAACCTGTACTCCTAATAAAAATCAACGTACCACGTCATCCGACCAATATCTAACTCCAACAAGCCGACATCAGGGCCATTAATTCCAGTGCTGCGTTGCCATATCCAACGGCTATTTATGTTGCCACCTACATCTGCATTTATATTTTACGCGGTTTGAGCTTCAATGGCGTCGTCCAACCAACGCACACCTTTTTTCATCCATTGATTGTTCTCCACGTTTCCATTGAATGGGGAAGAGAAAGACGTGTCGTGTTTTTGTTCGATGGGAGATTGATGTTCGCGCCGTCATCCTTTAGTTTTACATATTGGCACCTCGAGTGTAATTAATTAAAGTTTGATAGTTTGGGAGGTCGGCTATTTAATGTCGAACGGCTGTTCTGTTCCTCGTCTTCCGCCCCTTCCTCCCGTCCGATGCCGTGCCTTTGACCGCCTTCGTGCCGATTAAACCCTCGATCAAGGAGAAGAGAAGAAAAGGGTGAGCAGCTGCATTGGGGGCGGCGAAGGAGGAGTTGGCGGCGGCATGGGGCAATGCCACGGTACGAGAAGCTCCATCAAGGACGACGACGGGAAACGCCGACGCCGGAGGACCAAGACAATCCCGAGCAACGCGGACGCATCTGGTGCCACGCCTCCACATGGAGGAGGAGGCAGTGCCCCCGCCACCCCGGTCCACCCGTCCTCCACCTGGCCCAGCCCTTATCCCCCGGGCTCCGCCAGCCCTCTCCCAGGCGGTGGTGCATCTCGTTCTCCTGCACGGCTCACCCCGAAGCGGTTCTTCCGACGGCCCTTCCCGCCGCCATCGCCAGCGAAGCACATCAAAGCGGCCCTGGCCAAACGGCAGGGCGCCACGAAAAAGAAAAATGGGGTCGTGCCCGGCGAAGGTGGGGGGGATGAGGATCAGCCTCTTGATAAAAGCTTCGGATATGGGAAGAACTTTGGGTCGAAGTATGAGCTCGGGAAGGAGGTGGGACGCGGCCATTTTGGGAATACGTGGTTAGCCACCGTCAAGAAGGGGGAGATGAAAGGCCAACGTGTTGCTGTCAAGATCATCCCCAAAGCTAAGGTGCCGTGACATTATCCAAATATATATGTCTACTTTTATAAGAGAAAAATTCTTTTTTTTTCCTCCATCATGTCGTTCGTTTTCCTTTTGATCTACTTTAGCCTTTAATCATACAGCTCTTCTCTTTGTCATTTGTTCTTGTTCTTGAATACGTTGGTGCTCTTAGGTTGGATATGAAGTTGCTGCCTCCTCAACCTTGCTTTAGGAAGTAATTTCAAATTAAGTATATCTCGGCATGCTTGTTAGATATTGTTTCTCAAGGTATGAAGAAATCCCCACAGGCATATATACTACTTTTTATTGTTAATAATACAGCTAGTGGGCCAAAAATTCAACGGTTTCAAGTTCAGTCGGATTTGGTCAACTGGTCTCCCTCCACGCTAGAACACGGAAACAAGAAGGAAACTATTGTGTAGGAAACTTAATAGAGCACCTAAACACCATAAAAATAAACTAGAAATTCTTGATGTCTCTAAACCATAACCAAGTTCTCATCTTTAGAGGTTAGGAAGACTAATATGGGCAGTTGGGGTATGTGATAGCTAGGTTGTTCGAATATCCTAACAAATTTGAATAAATTGTACATGCATGTCTTTAGTTGTAAGTGACATTTATTCATTTAAATGCAGCATAAAGATAGAGAATGAAGGTAACAACTAACAAGCCTAGAACGGCACAGATCATTTAAGGCTAATTGCCCATTTAACTATCTAGATGGAGGGAGAGATGGAAAGTTGGAATCAATGTACTGACAATCATCATATAGCTGCAGATCCCTATATATAAACAGGCATTAAGTGACACGGATAATTGATGAAGTGAAAAAGAATGAGAAACCTCTAGGCGTATTAGTCTGCAAGATTCTAATGCAAGAGAAGTGAACTTGCCAATTTGTTAAACCCCAGAAAATAGGATACAGATGGAATAGATACAAGGATATAGGTTAGTTCTCTGCTACAAAGACAGTAAACTGAAACATTACTTAAAATGTGCAATATCCATCATATGTGATAAAACTTGGTATACGTTTACCGAAAAAATATATGATTGTACATTATCAAAGAGTTTACTAGTATTTGTTGGTTGTATGTTGAATTTATTCATTGTGAATTGGGTAACTTTCAACAACATATAAAACTCTTAGCTAAAACTCACCAATCATTATTCAAAAAGAAAATATGTCCACTGCCTTATAACTATATATGAAACTAGTTCATTCAAGGTTTGTCCAGAGAACATTGAAGCCATTATATATTTATTTGATTCACGAAAGTCAATGCATTACTATATTCATATAGTTTATGAGATTTTTCTTTTTGCAGATGACAACACCAATATCGATTGAAGATGTTCGTAGGGAGGTTAAAATTCTGAAAGCTTTGTCTGGACACAAAAATCTTGTTAGATTTTATGAAGCATGTGAGGATGCCCTTAATGTCTACATCATAATGGAGTATGTCTTATCTGTTTCCTTTTGACTTTACTAGAAAATTGTTCTCAATATACATGATACATTTGGATTTACACGTGTCTATTTAACTAGTAATGTTTAGCTCTTTCAATTTTAGGTAATTAATTTGAAAGTGCCAGTTGTTTGGGTTTGTTTAGAAATTCATTATTTTTTAACAAATGCTTGTAATTTGGCCTTTACCTAATTGCTTCTTCTCATAGCTTTCATAATAGGCAATGTTCAAGTCTTTTAGTGTACTTGGTACGTGCAATTTACTATGCTGCTCTAATTTTCTTTCTCAGATTATGTGAAGGTGGAGAGTTATTAGAAAGAATCTTGTCCAAGTAAGTGAATTCTTTAATTTAATTCAATTTCTACTCATCAGGAATCTCCATTTTTGGCCCTCATCAGTGTAGTGCTTATTTGTTTTTTTCATTCAATTTCCTCTATTTCAAAGAGGAGGGAAATATGCAGAGATAGATGCAAAGGCAATTGTTTCGCAAATATTGGGTGTGGTAGCCTTTTGTCACTTTCAAGGTGTTGTTCATCGTGATCTAAAGCCAGAGGTTCACTGTTTTTGGCTTAATGCTTATTATATAAGTTTGAAATGAGTTGCATTTAGTTTTGTTCTTGCTTTAATTAAAACCCATGCATGTTGCTGATGTCTTCTTCTCTATGTTGTAACAGAATTTTCTCTTCACAACTAATGATGAAAGTTCTCCGATGAAGTTAATTGACTTCGGTCTTTCTGATTTTATTAGACCAGGTAATAAATATCTATTGTTGATATCTATCAGTATATTTTTTATTACTTTGAATTGAGATAGTTGCAAACATTGGCGTTAGTAGTTGGATTTCCCACATGACTTCGAATATCTTCTCTAACTGATTGATTACCATATATGAGTTGTCTTTTTTGCATGATTTTATGCTATTATTAACGAGTGGAATATTTCGGTCACAGATGAAAGACTAAATGACATTGTTGGAAGTGCATACTATGTTGCTCCTGAAGTCCTACATAGATCATACAGCACTGAAGCGGATATGTGGAGCATTGGTGTTATAACTTACATTCTACTATGTGGAAGCAGACCTTTCTGGGCACGGACGGAATCAGGAATCTTTCGATCAGTATTGAGGGCTGATCCTAATTTTGACGATACACCATGGCCTGATGTATCTGCAGAAGCTAAGGATTTTGTGAAAAGGTTGTTGAATAAAGACTACAGGAAAAGAATGACAGCTGCTCAGGCTTTGAGTAAGTTGTTTAGCTGTGTTCACTCAAATTTTATGTTATTGATTGTTGAACACATGAAATTCATCAAATAACTAAATGATATATTTATCTTCCGTTCTCTAAATTATTTAAATCACTCTTTTACTGTTTTTTTTTTTTTTTGTAACTTCTTTTTCTCATGGTTTTCCTCTAACACTAAATATGTTTTTTTGTGGCAGCTCACCCTTGGTTGCGAAATGATCAAAGGCAAATTCCGTTGGATATGCTTATATATAGGTTAACAAAATCGTACCTTGTCGCTACTCCTCTAAAACAGGCTGCACTGAAGGTACCTACCATACATAGGGGTGTCAAAAATGAACCAGACTCAATGACCCAACTCGAGTCGATCAAAAAAAAATCAGGTTCGGGTTGGGTATTTTTGGGTTTGGGTAGGAGGGTTTTCAGTTGAAATTTTTCAGGTCGGGTTCGGATTAACCTGAATTTAGGGTCTAGTGGATTTTTTAGGGTTAAATCAAATTTCATTTTAAAAATTAAGATGCTTTCATGTGTATTAATATTAATGTTAGTATGATAATGATGGAGTATTGAGATAAAAGTACAGAATTGTAGGGAAAATAGCCAAAAAAAAAATTTGAATCAGGTTATTTAGGGTTAGGTTCGGGTTGCATTCAGGTTCGGGTTGGGATTTAAAAAAAAAAATCAACCCGAATCCGACCCGACCTGACCCATCCGAATTAGCACCCCTCCTTATGTGTCATGTGGATTGGTTTAGTAGTGCATGAATTATAACCAATTTGGCATAGCTTAATTTCTGTTAAGTGATTACCCAAAAAAGGTTGTGTGCAATAAATGACGCAGTATTTTTTTCACAGTTATTGGGGATTCTGAACATAATTTTAGATTATATAAGGAATTCGCCTACTATGTTATATAATATTACTTTTTCTTTCCACAGGCACTGTCGAAAGCTATAACTGAGGATGAACTCTCCTATCTGCAATTGCAGTTTAAGTTACTACAGCCAAATAAAGATGGGTTGATTTCCCTAGAAAACTTTCGAATGGTATCTTACCTATTTGACTTCATTCAAGCTCTTCAGTTGTTTATAATTTTGTTTCTTTTTTTCCTTTCTTTTGGGTGATGTGTCATACACATTTGAGATGCCTGTTCTTTCATACTCCATGCAGGCACTCTCACAGAATGCAACCGAAGCAATGAAATTATCAAGAATTCCTGAGATTATAAATTCAGTGAGGCAACTTGTCTTCTTGCTAATTAGTAGTTATGGGCTTTAGTGTTTAGGCAAGACTATCTTCTGTTATTGGGGTTAATTGTGAAGTTTGAGATATTTAAAAACTCACAGTTGGATGTGCTATCGCAAAGAAGGATGGACTTTGATGAGTTTTGTGCTGCTGCTGTCAGCCCGTATCAGCTGGAGGCTTTGGAACAATGGGAACAAATATCAAACACAGCATTTCAACACTTTGAGCAGGAGGGTAATCAGATTGTTTCGGTGGAAGAGCTAGCTCAGGTAGTAGATATACCCATACATAGCAACTTGTACTGTACAAGAAAATTTTGTTTCTAGTTAAATTATCTAGATCATGATAAAACTGCCCCACCCTACAGGAACTGAACCTCCCTCATACTAATCATTCCTTTCTTCAAGACTGGATCAGACAAGAGGATGCCAAGCTCAGCTTGTACGGGTACACCAAATACTTGCATGGCGTCACGGTTCGCAGCTCCAACACAAAACAATAATTAACTCTTCAACAATTAATATACTGATGTAATTATGTGTTCAAGGCATACCGAATAGGTCCTGTCTAACTCCACCAGTTGATCCAGATCTTTGCTTCTTTATTTATTTATTCTAATGGCAATTCTTTTGATCTTGGCCTTCTATAGAATGGTGCTGGGGGGAGGTGTGTTTGCAGTGTGACTGATATCGGAACCACATGTTATTGTTGTTGAATTCTATGAAATTGTTCCGCGACAGAAATTCTGCTGAGAAAATCATGCAGTGTGTAAATCTATGAAAATTTACTTTGTTGTGGCTGCTGAACACCTATAACTATTTAACATAGTTGCTTTATATATAACAAAACGATGTGCATGTTTGTCTCATTGTCGTTATGCATAATACAATGATGAATAAAGTAATTATCTTAAAAATTGTGAGGAAATTTTTGAGAATCATATCAACAGACTAGAAGATGGTGTGATAAGTGTAGGTTATGATATTAGGTGTAAAATAATGCATAAAAGATTAGAGGGTAAATTGCACTTTGAAAAAATTTAATTGTACCGTCGTACTTTCCAAATGGTTAGTTTGAAGAGTAGTTATTCTCTTAGGATATCAATTTGGATGGATCGAATTGAGTTAGGGTTGGATTAGATTTTTTTTTTTTAAGTTCTAACTTGAACTTAATCCAAACTTGAATTTAACCCGAATTCGAACCCGACCTATTCAAATTTTATTGAAATAATCTAAAAATTTGATTCAAAAATGACTTTTTTTAAATTATTTTTTTATATAATTCTTCATTTTTATCTTAATATTTAATCATCATCGTACTAACATAGATATTAATATATATAAAATATTCTTAATTTTAAAAATAAAATTTAATTTAATAAAAAAATACTCACTAAGTAACTAAACTTTAAATTCAGGTCAAATCATGTTAATTCGACTCGACCCGACCCGATCTAAAAATTTTCCATCCGAAGTCCCTCCAAGTCTCGACTCGAATTTGAAAATTCTCAACCTGAATATGATTTTTTTTTGACAACTCAGGTCGACTTGAGTTGAATCGTCAAGTCGCGTTCAATTTTGACACCCTTAATTCTTTAGTCATTTGTCAGTCGATTATAAGTTAATTATGTGATTTACCTCCCTTAAAATAATTTAGAGATGAATTTAGGGATGTCTAGAACGAGAGTAATCCTAAATTTCACCTCTCTTTTCCCCTCTCTTAATTTTTTTCGTTTAATATTAAAAAGAAAAAATAAATGATAAAGAATATAATTTTTAAGAATTATATATGCTATGTTGACCCCAATTAAAGTAATATTAAATCTAAAAACTAAAAATAATGATAAGCAAGTATTACAAATAAAAATAAAATCGGAGTGGAAAAGTTTTCTGACTAAACAGAAATATAATGAAATGTTTGGAGGAAAAAACATAAAAGTTGGGCGTCGTCTTTTTCTTCTCCATCCGCCGACGGAGACGCAGAAAGTCCAAAATCGAGCCCTTCTCATTGATCCTTGTCCTCGTCTCCTCTCCGTCTATCGCTCACGATTACTATTCAACTGCCGTGCCTCTAATTGGATTCGATAAAAAGAGGAAGGGAAGTGCGAAACTGCTATGGCGATGCTCTACGTGCAGACGGTGCAGCCGGTGGATCTGAATAAGAACACGGAGTGGTTCATGTACCCTGGAGTCTGGACAATCTACATATTCATCCTCTTCTTCTACTGGCTCCTAGTGCTCTCCGTCTTCGGCTGCTCGCCCGGCATGGCCTGGACCATCGTCAACCTCTCCCACTTTGCGGTAGGCGGCCCACCAAGCCCTGACCTTTTGTCTTCATTCCGATGCGTTTTTACTTGTTTATTATTATTGTTTTTCTTTCTTGCATGGTCGTTGAAGATCTCGTTCGTAATATTCAGAAAGAGGGGTTTTGGATTCAGTTTCTTCTTTTTTGTTCAAAAAGTTGGGATTTTGTCGAAACTATTCGTCATTTTGAAGTGAAGTTGAGAAAGGAGAGCGAAGACAAACATCCTGGAGCTCCCTGACTTTGATTCTTTTTTGTTTCAATTTCCTCCTTGGTTTAGGCTCGGAATCATAAAAAATAGATTTCTCCTTTGGACAGTCATATTAGGTTCGATGATGATATAGCTATATCCGCTAGACTATCTATTATCAGCATCCTCTTTCTGAACAGCTACAGACGAGTTATGTATTTGGTGCTACTGATTGAACTTATAGAGCTAAAAGTTTGATATTTATTGGCTAAATTGAATGGTTAGTGTCAAAATCTGATAGTTGAAAGTTACATTGAACAATTCGACCATTCTCTTAATTGTTTGTCTGTGACTATAGGACTGATTGATTAGGTTATGTTTAACATTGCTGATTCTGTTTTTTAGTTTAACTGCGTTTTTGGATTGATTCGCATGACGGCATGAGTACCTGAACCTTTAGTTGTACACGATTTCTCTTGTTCTGAATATTCGTTTCTTTCTAAACTTTTTCCAGGTTACGTATTACTTCTTCCATTGGGAAAAGGGGACTCCGTTCGCCGATGACCAGGGTATCTACAATAATTTGACATGGTGGGAGCAAATAGATAACGGGAAGCAACTCACACGTAACAGGAAATTTATGATTGTTGTACCTGTTGTCCTGTGAGTACTATGCTTTTGAACCTCTCTTTTATAAACTCTTGATATTCCCTTGAAATTCCAATTATTCTTTATTTGTGATCTTAGAATCATATAGAACTGGCATAGTAATTCATATAGCTTAGTAGATCCCCAAGTTGAAAAATTACAAATGGTGAGAATTGGAATTTCAAAGAAGCTCATGTTTGAACACTCAATCTAAATTGGCTGGATTTGTGATCCATGCATTCTTGTCCTTGAACTGAAAACTCTTCTCTGTGGGCAATTATAATATTTTTATAAAATGGGAACTCTACTAAGATATTTACTTGACTATTGTGTTTGGAAAATAAAGTTATGGAAACAATAATTGCAGAAAGAAAGTTCAGAATTTGGAGATTTAGTCCAACTTGGTTTTATGTTTGATTGATAAATTCTGAAATTTATGAAGCAAAAGGATATTATAACATCATACTGGTAAATAGCAAATACATTGATACATATGATTCCAAACTAATTCCAATTTTCTTTTTCACATTTAAAATATAAGAATTCAAATTATATTTCTTAGGAATTATTATTCAATCATGAAATTAGAAATCTTTTCCAATGGTTGATTCCAAACAAGTCATGGACTCTTGAGACATGAAATTTTGATTCCCACTTATCTCCATGGAAGTTAGGATTAATGTTTGGAATTCATGCTCAGTTGTGGCCTATGAGAATTGATTTCACCAACTACTTTACATGATTTTTCTTTTTTGAAATTTTTCGTGGTGGCTGGTCATGTCCCTACACATTGCCTTCTGTAGATTTAATTCATGTACTACTAGTATTTTACAGTTAACTTGGATCTCACTGATTCTGTTTGCAAATATCTCAATACTCGATCACCCTAAGAGTATATGGATATTATCTCTGCTTAACCTTTCGTAGCACATAGCACTTCTCATTTTCTAAACGGGATTTTTGTTCCAGAAAAGTATTTCCTCATTTGCATATGTGCCTAAACTCTAAACCTAACTAATTATATTTCCTGCATATCACTACCCCAGGACTTTCCAATAATTGAGGCACTTATGTTTTTATTTGGTTATGGAATTCTTTTTAACAGTATTGCTACACTGATTTCTGTATTTTCTTAGTGACTGAATTTTTCTCGACTTTCTGGGTTTTTTTAGAGATTCCTGAGTTCCATGGTATCCATATTGTGCATTGCACGCCAACAAGGTTGGGTGTGGATGGTCAGTATGTTATACTGTTGTTCACAACAAAACAATATGGTGTTTTTCTTAATTTTTCCATGATCTGATGAAAGAAGACCTTCACCTTCACCTGTCTATTTTTTTCCTCTAATATCTAGCTGTATATACGGGATTTCAAGTGATACGCTTTATCTAATACCTTCAAGTCATCATATTTTCTTTATCATAGGAACGCATAGGAATTGAAATCATTGGCTTTTGGCACATGAGCATCATTTTATTGATAGCAAGTGCTTTGTCTTGGCAGTATGTGGAAGACATCCTATTTGAATCATTAGATTCGAGCATTCTTCTAGATAACCATAGGGTAAATGCAACTAGCACATTTTGCGTTGCTCATGATCATGATGAGAATTGAAGACCAAAAACTGATTCTAAAATTTCATTCTCTCCCCCCCAAAACATTCAGGTTTAAGTCTTTTTGTTTAATTTACATAGTGATCATTACCTGCTATGCTATTAGGCAGTACAAGCTTAAACTGGCTTCTAAAATCTGTATACCCACTGCAGGTACTTTCATGGTAATTTCTTAGTTTTTTGAATGATCTTCCTTTTTCTTTATTTTTTACTTGCTGGAGTAGTTCATCTTTGTTCGTGCTTTTCATATTAATTTCTACATCAATCGCACGCAATCTGTCATCCTGTCACCATGTCAAGTCAGGCTACTTAGTCATCAAGACCATCTCAAAGACTATCCTTATGTTTTGACATGAGAATGTTATCTTCTGTTTCATGTATTTGACTCTCTAATTCTTGGCAGGTACTTGATTGCCTCTCATACTACTAATTACCATCATCCAATGCTTTTCTTGAACACGCTTGCTGTGGCAATTTTGGTGATTGCCAAGTTCCCCAACATGCATAAGGTTCGAATCTTCGGAATCAATGGATGAATGGTTTATCGCGCAGAAGGTATCTTGGTCTATCATTTTCATTCGCAATAGTTTATACAAGTCTTTTTGGGTAATCATCCTTTTAGCTCTGCGACGATACATAGAGCATTAAAAAGGATGGGCTTGCGTTCATGTATAGAACATCTGAAGATTGTAGCCGTGGATGCTTTGCTGCTTTCTCTGTTTTTTATTTTATCTTATAAAAGTAATCTCTTTGATTTTTGATATAAATAACAGAAAAAATTATTTACTCATCTGTGTAAGCTCTTTTCTTAACCACTTCCTGTATCATTTTGGGATCTTATCCTCCTAAAATGCTTGCAACAATTAAATTTGTATGATCATAACATTGATCATAAAGAAAAAAAACCTTAAAGCGGTCCAGCCGCCTAATGACACTATCGAGCCCGCTGCCTCCGCCGATTTTTGGCAACAAAATCTAGACTCCGCCGCCGCCGCCGCCGCCACGGACTGGCAAAACGGCCCGACCACTGGCGGCTCAAGCGGTGGCGGTTCGATGCAAAATAAGAGGACGGCGTGTGGTGTGCAACCCACCTAACTCAGCGTCGGATTAGGTGAGTCAACTATAAATGCACGATAACTTCTGCCTGCGATCGCTAGCTTCGCTCCGCCACTCCGTTCCCCAACCACCCTCGCCACAAATGAGAGGATGCCACAGCAACGCCATGATGGATCAGCTTATGTCCCGCTGGACTAACGCACCGCTTTCGATGAGGTCGGTAGGTGATGCGAAGGATGGAGGTTGGTGGGAAGAGGACATGAAGCAAACAACGACGTAGGATACGAATTTACATCAACG
>JBBPFP010000133.1:5886719-5896997 GCA_037974795.1 Kaempferia galanga | reverse complement strand
CTTGGCACATGCGATGACGTGTCTCAGCAAATAACAAGTTGCCACATGTGACACCGACTAATGGTGGACTGTCATGTATGCTCCAACACCCCACCGCATCGGGTGCGTCGTCTCCGTACACGCGCCAGGAATCTACGACGTATTCTGTACGTGACAATTTGTGATATCTGACTAAGAAGGTCAGCTGATCATACACCGAGCGGCCTGGCGGAACACCTTTGGCTGAAGTGTCTGACTGGCCGAGCGGAGCTTCAAGCTGTCCCATAGCCTCCCCAGGGGATATTGTTGATAAACTGAGCTGACTGAATCCCTTGCACACTCGGGCAGACTTCACTTAGAGTGGTTGCTGAGGTATTGATCTGTGATGGAATCTGACTGACCAGGTGTCCTGCGTATCCGGTTAATTTGTGTTGAATACTTGAATACCTCAAAGTCTGATCCTTTGAATGACTACTCTGGAGTTCTACCAGCTGTGCTGGCTGTGCTGACTACTGTTAGCATGTCCGGTTGAGCAGAGCTTTCATCCGGTTTGTTATGTGGGCTTGGGCTTCATCCGCTAAGTGTTGTGGTCTGAGTTGTCATATTTCCTACTACGTGACGTCGCATTGTCCTCCCTGTCATTCGCTATGTAGTGTCTTATTGAAAGCTCTGACAACTTTCACATGACTCATCAATCCTTAGCGGACGTTAACATATGTACCAAACGTCCACAAATGTACATTTTGTTTTCTCTCCTCTCTTCTCATTTTCTTCTTGTCATAACATACGGAATTGGTCCTCACCCACTCTTTGATTGTTTCCCAAGATTAGGTAGGTATTTGATCTCACTCAATCGCTGTAATTCGGCGGGTGAGGTTTGACCTAAATCATAATCACGTTCGCATTCAATCTGCATCGAGATAAAGTAAGGTGTAAATCGTAGCGTTACCGTACGTAAGCATAAATCGACAATCGACTAAACCACGTCGATGAGGACGCACCACTTGCTTCCTGCGGTCGCCATCGCCTCCCCACTTGCATCTGCGCCGTGCAGACTACGTGTTTAATTTTGTTCGTATGTTTATTAATTTTCTCCAAAATAGCAATCGACCGACGATGAGCGACAGCGTCGGTGACCGACAGAGGTGGCCGAGGCCCGAGGCCTGGCAGCGAAGCGGAGGGACAGAGGCGAGGTCGATCAACTGATCCGATGCCTCATTCCTCTGACATAACAAACGTCGTCGTAAACCCGTCTGCCGTTAGAAAGGAACATCCGGTGGCGCCCACAAGTCACTCACTATTCGTCCAATAGAGGAGAGATGTTTACCAGACAGCAGTACGTCGATCGGTGGACTGATCGAGCATGTGGCGCTGCCGCCCGCAATGTGCTACTTCCTCCCGCTTGGGTTTCATAGATCCGGAAAATCTTTTGGCTTCTACTCGAGTGCAGAATTGACGAAAGTGTGATTGCAACCAAATCAATCTTATCGGTCGGTAGATCCACTGGACAAAGGAGAAAGATGGTCAATATGTTAAGCATGAGGAAGAAACGCATTGACATGACATGATGTGATTTGTTGCTAACCTCCTAATCACCGTGAATTCTTCACGCGCGTAGTGCGACAACTTATGATGGGCTTCGGCCGCCCATGAAGGGCCTCGCGAGAACGCGGAGCCCATGAAGGTAGCTGTGGAAAGATCCTTTTAGCCGTCCAATCTTGACCGTTTAACCAACACGATTATAAACGGGCTTGATTGATTAGGTGCGAATCGGACGACTGAAAATGAGCCCTCCATGAGGAATCCGCCGCTATTGCCGTGCATCAGATCTCATAACCGTATTTTTGTTTTTCGATTTTCCAATTTATATAATTTTTTTTCCATCCCCAATTCTCCCCTTCCCTCAGATCTGGAAAAACATGGCGTCCCACGAATCCAACAACGGCGTCCACGGCGAGGAGCGGGAAGACGCGGCTGCGGTACCGCGGCCGATGCCCGGCGACCGGCGGAAGGTAGCCCTGGTTACCGGGATTACGGGGCAGGACGGATCGTACCTGACGGAGTTCCTGCTGGGGAAGGGGTACGAGGTGCACGGACTCATCCGCCGCTCCTCCAATTTCAACACCGCCCGCCTCGATCACCTCTACGTCGACCCCCACAACGCAGCCAAGGCCCGGATGAAGCTCCACTACGCCGATCTCTCCGACGCCTCGTCCCTCCGCCGATGGGTCGATGCCCTCCTCCCCGACGAGGTCTACAACCTCGCCGCCCAGTCCCACGTCGCCGTCTCCTTCGAGATCCCCGACTACACCGCCGACGTCGTCGCCACCGGGGCCCTCCGCCTCCTTGAGGCCGTCCGGTGCTCCCCCAGGCCCGCCCGCTACTACCAGGCCGGATCTTCGGAGATGTTCGGATCCACGCCGCCGCCCCAGTCGGAGACCTCCCCGTTCCACCCACGATCCCCCTACGCGGCCGCCAAGGTCGCCGCCCACTGGTACACCGTCAACTACCGCGAGGCCTACGGACTGTTCGCCTGCAACGGCATCCTCTTCAACCACGAGAGCCCCCGCCGCGGCGAGAACTTCGTGACCCGCAAGATAACCCGCGCCGTCGGCCGCATCCGCCTCGGCCTCCAAACCAAGGTCTTCCTCGGGAACCTGTCGGCCGCCCGCGACTGGGGCTTCGCCGGCGACTACGTGGAAGCAATGTGGATGATGCTGCAGCAGGAGGAGGCGGGGGACTACGTGGTGGCGACGGAGGAATCGCACACGGTAGAGGAGTTCCTGCAGGCGGCGTTCGGATACGTGGGGCTGGAATGGAAGGAGCACGTGGTGATAGATCCGCGGTACTTCCGGCCGGCGGAGGTGGACAACCTGAAAGGCGACTCGAGCAAGGCGAGGAAGGCGCTGGGGTGGAAGCCCAAGGTAGGGTTCCTGGAGCTGGTGAAGATGATGGTGGATCATGATCTGGAGATCGCCAAGAAGGAGAAGGGGCTCGCCGATGCCGGATACATCGACGCCCACCAGCAGCCCTAGTTCCGTTCCGTCTCTGCGGCGTTTGGTCATTTTGAGTTGTTCTTCGTATTCGATAAAATTAATTTCCCAAAATTTTCTCCGGAATATGTTCGATCTTACGATCGCTGTAAGGTCAGGGCCACTATTCGAATCGTGTGATAAGTAGATCATATATCTATGCAGTAATTTTATATGAATTTAAAATTGATTACACCTTCAAATATATTAATGTTGGGTTTTTATTGATATATTACTGACGAAATTACATAGCTGAACGAAAATGAAACGATTTTAAAACTATCCGCAAAAATGGATTAGCTTACTCTTTTCTATTAAAAGTACGTTCTTGCCTTTAACTATTTTATCGAGATTGTCATCAATGCTGCAGTACCTCCATCTTCTAAAACGATTTATATATTTTTCTAAATTATTGTACTGTTCTGCTGTAGTGCCTTATTCGTGATTTTTTTTTTAAAAAAAAGCAACTAGCAATATATTTCTTTTATAACAATTACTCTCTGATCGTGTTTGCAAATGGACTAATGATATTTGGTCATGTTGTAGTGGATGACAAATCGATCAAGCAGGGAATACTTAAATACGTGTCGTCTTATTCTCCTTGCTTCTGTACATATATTTGTACAAATTCTAAAAGATCATTAAAAACTAGGCTAAAAAAAAAAGTACTCCATGTTTAAGTCAGTGGGGTAAGTTCGATGAGAATATTAACTATAGATGAATAGTAAATATGTGTATATACCTACATCGAAAATCAAAGACCCCTATTTATAATGGAGGCTTATCCCTTAAAGGTAAGTCATCTCTAACACTCTAACACCTTACCTTATCTGGGCATGCCGGTTCTGTACCAGTGTCGGGGATGGAAGCTTCGATGGTACATTTCGTACAATGCGCTCTCTACGTCTTCTGACACTCTGACAGCTGACTCGCTATGAGCCAAAGGAGTACGTGAAGTATCTTCTCTAGATGTTTGCTCGTCCTGATGGGGCCTGGGGCCAATCAATCTGATCCTCAGGAAGGCAAGTGTTTGCCGACTTAGTGGTCTGATCAGAGAGGACCAGTGCATAAGTTGGTCGACCGTCCCGCTCAGTCGGTCAGGAAGGGACTATGGTCATTCTGAGATGCCTGGGGCCCGTGGCCAGCTGATCGAACTAGGCCTGCAGTTTGGTTGACTCTGCAGGAGGTCGGCCCAGTTCGTGGGTCGAGCGGTCCACCGGCCAACGCTGACCACTCTGTTGACTGCGATCGGAATCTGCGGGGCCCTCTTGGCCTCACCACATCAAAAGCATTGAAAATAAATTGGTCCATTGCTTCAAGGGAAAAAAGCACTTCCAAGACAATAACTATACTGCATTAGAAAACTTAATCACCAAAATGCAGTGAGCATTACTCCTCACAGTTGGTCCTAACTAACAGGCATTTTAATGGGGCACCACCCGCCGTACCAAGCGACTACGAACAACAAAGGCGCCGCCTTTGCGACCAGCCCGCCTCGAAAACGAAGAGTAGCCAGGAGAAGACTCACCTCCTGCGATCACCTTAAGGCTGCTCCGAGATCCGAGAGAGGCGAATGCCAAGAGCAGGAGCAGAGAGTGGGCGGGCGGCATGAGAGTGAGGGAGCAGAAGAGTGAAGGCGACAGTGGAGTGAGAGCGGCGTCTCTCCTCCGTGCGATACGGTTCTACCTTGATCTCCCTTTCCGCTTTCCATTTAATGACTGCGAACCCTGAAGCAGAACCCGTGTCCAGTGAGCGCGGTGAGCTGTGAGCCAAAGTCCACTATGAGCCGGTCGCCAAAAGGGCAAAACTATCCTATGCGGACAAGGGACACCGAACAGGCTTCGTAGCGTCGTCGAATACTACACCAGGACACGCGTAGCCGTAAAGCGACACAGGGTTGGTGGCTGGGATGTGAGTGTGGACGGTGAGTACAGGAGAAAGGGACGGGAGGGTGCCACGGAGCGAAGAAAAGGACGGGGCCCGGCCCAAATGGGAAAAGGGTTCGGCTTTTTGGGCGGTTTCTTGACTTTGTTTGGGCTCTTCAGTCTTTTGCAAAAGTCGGTGCCTGCGTGTCTTAAGGCTGAAGCTTTCGTACGGACAAATTAATTATAGCCATCATTCTTTCGGAAATTATTTCTATCGTCATTTTACGTTTGGTTTAAAGTTTTTTTTTTTAGGAGACTCCGATTTGGTTTCATTTGTAAATTGGTTTGATCAATTTTTAAAAAATTAAAATTCGTGGAAATAATCCACAACGTGGCTCCCAACAACTCCCCCCAAACCGCCTGGCCGAACGAGCCCGAACCGCTTCACATGGATGTCGATTGCGGCCGAATCGAACAGGCTAGCGTCGAGCTTCAAACCCGCAGCATCATGGTCCTGCAATACAAATAACCGACCTGGTTCTTCTCCCTCGCTCTAGGTTAAGAAAGAAGATAAGCCATATCGCACTGCAATCGGCAGCCGCCGGCGAGGCCCGAAATGAAGAGTAGACTCCTCCTCCTTCTCCTCCTCGCTACGCCTCTTCTCTCATCGGCGGCTAGGGTCTCTCACCCCTCTCTCTCTCTCTCTGGACGAATAGTTTGACCATGTTTGATTCAAATTGATCGATTCTTTTGCAGCTGGGAGAGATGTGCACGGCCGACAGCGACTGCGACGCCGGGCTGCGATGCGACGGGTGCAGTGGCCAACAGGGCGTGTGCGTGAGCATCCGACCGTATGATCCCAGATCCAAGGTTGGTGGTCTGCATTTTGTCATCCCCCTTTTATTTCAATGTGCTAAGCTTCATTAGGGATTGGGGGCTAACTAGGGATCCGGATTGCTCATATGTCACAGGGGAGGGATTTGCCGTTCAACGAGTACTCTTGGCTGACGACGCACAACTCCTTCGCTAGGCAGGGGGCGGTCTCCGCCACTGGTACCCCCCTCCTCACCTTCACCAACCAGCAGGATACCATCACCTCCCAGCTCAATGTACGCTTTCTCGTCCTCTCCTCATTTACTCTCTAGTTCTTCAACGGTGAGGTTTTCGCCGCCTCTCCGGTGGTTTATGTGCCGTAGATCGCCACCAATGGCCACTCCACGCCGTTTCTTAGAAAGCGATGGGGCTGCGAGCCGGCGGCCGCTCGAAGTATATGTCGCTGTCCAATCTTTCGGTGTGTCGACTAAAGTCACGAATTAGACGACGATTGCCTTTCCCGACCATAGTGGTTAGGGATGTCCATCTGGTGATACGTGTCGTGACGGATAATTGTGGATCCAGGGAGGGAAAGAGCGAAGGTTACGGGGACTTCATTTCTGACCCGCTCGTCTACTGGCGACGGCACATTCGATGGGCCCACAAGAGGAAAGATGTAATAGGTGACGGATGGAATCCGTTAAGGGAAGGATGTTATCAAGTCGATCTCGTATCTTTGTTTGCTTGTTTTGCACCTGCTTCGTATTTTAGTTATTGGATTACTTGCAGTTTTTTAGGTTAAAAGTAAATAGCGGACTTTGCACCTGCTACTTCATAAATAAGTCGCTACCTTTATAGTTTAGCTGTCGATCCCGAGACCATGTGCACCTCATCAGACTTTGAAGTGCCAAGGTGGGATTTGTTAAAAGTGGATGCTGGGTTAGGATAGGATCGTTTCAGCATTTAATAGATTGTACTTATTATTCATTATTCCTTTATTTAAATTAGAGTTGGTAGATCGTGGATTTGAATAATCTAGCTGGCCAATGAGATTGCCGTAGATGGGTAGTAGCCAAACATAAGATATATAATTGTCGAGCGTATCATTAGTGTCTAGGGCATCCCGTTTGACGTTGAAATTCAATTGCCGTTTATATAATTAAATTTTTAAAAATGTGTTTATAATTTTTAAAATTAAATTTTAGCTCCATTTTATCAAGGCTAAAGAACTTGTTAATTGCACCTAGATTTCTCTAGGAGATAACAATCCCTCACATTCATGCTTATCTGCAGAATGGTGTAAGGGGTTTGATGCTGGATATGTATGATTTTGAGAACGACGTCTGGCTTTGCCACTCGTTTGGAGGCCAGTGTTTCAACTTCACTGCATTCGTAAGCTTCTAATTTGAACTTTTTGCAAAATAAAAAGATTACGATTTGAATCAGTTCTTCAGTTGTCCTGATTAACTTGTTCCTAATTCTATGATGCTCTTGATCAGCAACCTGCCATCAATGTTCTCAGAGAAATCCAGGTCTTCCTTGAAGCGAACCCCTCTGAGGTGGTAACCATATTCATTGAAGATTATGTCAGATCCACAAACGGTCTGACCAGGGTGTTCAATGCTTCAGGTCTAATGAGGTATTGGTACCCAGTGGATCAGATGCCAAGGAATGGCAGTTGGCCTTTGCTAAGTTCAATGATCAACCAGAATCATCGTCTTCTGGTCTTCACATCCATAGCTTCCAAGGAAGCTTCCGAGGGCATTGCATACGAGTGGAACTATGTAGTAGAAAATCAATGTGCGGATATTTTCTCCTATTGTTTTGCACACAGATTTTATTATGTTTGTATTGACATACTCCATGTGATGACTTTATGAGGTAGATGGTGATGAAGGATTAAATTCAACTACATGCCCCAATCGAACAGAATCATCACCCATGAACACCACCTCCAAATCGCTTATGCTGATGAACTATTTTCAAACAAATCCAGTTGCGACTGTTGCTTGCAGCAATAATCTATCCCCTCTAGTGAGCATGCTTGGAACTTGTCGTAATTATTCAGCCAACCGTTGGGCCAACTTTGTAGCTGTTGATTTCTACTTGGTATGCAGTCTTCTTGTTCTTCGTTGTTTTACCGCACAGGTACGACTTTGGTCTAAAGTTTGATTTACTTTCATTCTTATAATGCAGTTGGGTGATGCTCCTGAAGCTGTAAATGTTGCAAATGGGCACATGGTCTGTGGATGCGATAATTTTGCATATTGCAGGGTGAGTAGACTTTGGTTTAAAAAATCCCAAGTGGAAATGCTTTGCAATTTATATCTTAACCCTTGCCTCAATATTTCATTGTCATTCTAACTTCGTTATGCTGTTACAGTCTAATGCCACATTCGGTACTTGTGATGTGCCACCACCTGCACCGCCTTCTTCATCGCCTAGATCAACAACTCCAGGTTCCACATCGGATGCCTCAATTACGGGTGGGTTCTACATGCTCTTAAAGGTGGCCACATTTTCTTGGCTCTTGTTGCTGGAGTTCGTTTAATCTTTAATGCAATGTTGCGGCATCTTTGAGCTGTTGTTTCAGGTTGTATTGTTATTATTAATTGGTAGCCGATTATTTTGTAAATGGTTTATTTTTCGTACTTCTCGTTAGGTTGCCTCGTGAGTATTAATCATTTATCCATTTGTTGTCTCTGGAGACCAAATTTGTGGCGGCCTCTTCATCTGATTTATAAATATTTATTAGCAAAATATTTAGTTGAATGTTCTAGTATGTTTGAAATCATATCGGAATTATATTTGAATGATAGATGGAGAACGGAGAGAGGAGAGGAGAGGAGGGTGACAGTGATGAAGCAGTATCTTCTTTAGAGAAGTACAAAGATCCCAAGAGGAAGATAGAGGAGTAAGAATAGCAAGAAAGGATCGACCGAGGCAATAGTAGCGCTGAAGGAACAGGCCTAGTGGATATGAAAAATACAAAATGGTAAAAGGCGAAGCTTTCAGACTCAGTGCCCTCGCTGGTCTGTTCTAAGATCAATACAATGAAAGTAAACCATGATAACTGAAAAGGTAAATAGATTAGGAGGGTAGATTATACGGTGTGTAGGATTTACGCCTTGTCAATCCTGAGATTTGATTCCTTAGCTTGATTGATCTCAAATGGTAGATCTTTATCTATTTACCTATCTATTTACCATCTCAGTTATATCCATGGGGCACTAGGGCAGTTGATAAAGACCTGAGACGTGGTTGTCTAAGTCTTCACCAAACGATTTGGATACAAGCTAAGAGTGTGCTCTCATGGAGAAATTACTTGGGGAAAGTTGAGTGTACGTTTTTTAAGAATAAACTATAAATGATGCGTAAGCTCGAAGGCGACTTTACTCTTATTGAAATTGGGCATGAATTCCACATTGCAAAGTTCTTTAGTCTGAAGGATCAAGGTCATGTCTTACCGAGTAAACCTTTGGTGACGTTTGATCTCTAATATGCTAAAGAACTGGATCCTGAACTTAATAGCTAGCAAAGATAGTAATTGACTAAGGTTTTGTATGGAGGAGGATCCGATGTCGATGGAGTTGCACTCTTATTTCCATCGAACCTTGGACAACGACCTAGGAAGATTAAAGGGCATTGACCAAATAACAAGTATAACAGTCATACCCTATCTTAGAACTTGAAAACCAATTTCAAATTAGGGAAGCACACTGTAAAAAGGCAAAGTTAGTCTGCACAACCATTGTTAACGATACTGATCATGGACCACTATCTGAATGGAAGGCGTAAATATTTTATCAATTCAGTTAATATTATTTAAATTTGATTAACATCACTTAAAAATATTAAAATCATTGAAATATGAGAAATTTGCCTTGAACTCTATGCATATAAACTCAACTTCCTCCAAAGTTCTTTGCTTGCACACCAGTTTGCCTAATTGTTTTTATCCAAAATGAGTATAATTACTTCTAAATTTAGCACATTTAAACTAAAATCTAATATATTTCCTATTAAATTGAGCACAAATTTTTTTTCTTCTGACCAATCGATTGGGAACTTATACCAATCGATTATCTAAAGCTAAATTAATTGACACAATTGATTCAACCTAAACTAATCGATTGGTATCGGTTAGGTGGAAAAAAATCGTGCTTAATTGGATAGAATATATACTCAATTCTAGTTAAATAGTGTTGAATTTAAGAGAAATTATATCTTATTTGGACTCTTTGTACCTATAAAAAAAAACAATGAGATCTTCTATACCCTTATGACAAACCGAACGATTAGTATTAGATTCTAGTTAAATCATCATAACTTAAGGAGGAATTATATCTTATTTTAAATAAATCAAGATATTTAGGTAAATTGATATATATTAAGAAGCTGAAAGGGAGTTAAACTAAAGAAACATTTCCATGTAAAGAGTAGGTGAAGATAAATTTCTTAAACAGTAAGAAAGTTGGTACTGCCATTTAACTACTACTATAACTATTATAGCAACCATTTGTTGATTACTATAATTGTAGCAACTACTTAATTGTGGTAACGACTATTTAATATCTTTTATAATAATT
>JBBPFP010000133.1:5843094-5875387 GCA_037974795.1 Kaempferia galanga | reverse complement strand
GGGGCAGTCACATGGCAAATCAAAATATGATTTTGATGGCTGACCAATGAGAATTCAATCAATCATGCACTCCTGAAATTGCTGTCTTAGAAGGTCACAGGAATTACTAGCCAGGAATTTGGATTGGTCCGTGTGCACAGGAAGAGTAACAGATTTCTTTGTCTTGTTGGCCACAAACTGTGTCTCTCTTTTGTTGAAAAAAAATTAAGCTTGAAGCACGCCAAATATTTGTGGAGAATTCATGTTAATGGATTTAGTGTTAGGTGATCAGTGAGACAGATACTGTAAATTAATCTTGTGGCTCAGTCAATATTGTCATACCAAGAATTGATATCGATTTTAGATTTTGTCAGTATAAATTAATTTCACCAGTATTCTATCTGTGCCAGATCACGTGTGTCAATGTGTTACAACTAAAGCGAGCTGGAAAAGAAATCAAATATTACAATTAAAGTGAGATAATTTAATGTCGTTTATGCATTGACACTGTAATTGCTATAATTTAATTATAATTAATGGCATTTTAATTTACAAGTTGAGGATTGCATACGATTATGGAGTTGGTGGCGAGTAGTTTACTTTGGAGGAGCATCTCAATTCTCAACGGGAGTAGGTGAGGCGAGAGTCTTTCTTTCTTTTCTTCTCCTGAGTCTGAAGTGGACCGAATCAATCCATCCGCCGAAGTAAACGTCGTCGGTGGTTGGTTTTGGGTTGGTGAGTGATTGAGACCCGAACCCGAAGCGAAAATTTCTATTCGTGTGTGCACTGTGTGTAGCATAAAGGGGGAATGTCCGTGGCCAAGCGACGACGAGATCCGGGGAGGAGGAGCGACGATGAAGGTGGTTGACAAGGTGCGTTCGGCGACGGAGGAAGATGGTCGGACGGTGTTCTCCTTCGAGTTCTTCCCCCCGAAGACGGAGGAGGGCGTGGAGAACCTCTTCGAGCGCATGGATCGCATGGTCGCCCACAACCCCTCCTTCTGCGACATCACTTGGGGCGCCGGCGGTTCCACCGCCGATGTCACCTTAGACATCGCCAATAGGATGCAGAACATGGTATTCCATTGCCCTCTCCTCTTCTGGAACGTGACCTCCTCTTTCCTTGCCGTGTCGGTGGATCTTCTTGATGGGATCCTCATGGATCTAGTTCCTTTGTAGCTCAATATCGAGGTCATTTCGTTAGTAGCACTTTTGGCTCGAATCTTTGCTGTTTTCTGGACTGCTCGTGGTCGAATTTTATCGTCACATTACATCTACTTTTCCCTTTTTGAACCGTGATGGCTCGCAGTCCTGGAGTTTGAATTCCCTGTTGTAATGATTAACTTCGTGGGATTTCGTATTTCTCGTGGTGCATTTATTCTAGGGAAGAACATTTTCATGAATTTACTTGTACAAAATTTATGGCCAAATAGTTCCAAATCCGTAAGCTCGAAGGCATATTTTGAGAGCCCAATTCTGCTTGCTGTTCGTGAGTCCCTGACTTCCTTTTGCAGGTCTGCGTGGAAACTATGATGCACTTAACATGCACGAATATGCCGGTGGAGAAGATCGACCATGCTCTGAATACCATCAAGGCCAATGGCATTCAAAATGTCCTGGCACTCAGGGGGGATCCTCCTCATGGTCAAGATAAGTTTGTTCAAGTGGCTGGTGGATTTGCTTGCGCCCTTGATCTGGTATAACTTCTTTCGTACATTTTAATGTCTTTTGGCTTCATTTATGGGGATTTTAATAGCCTTGCGAAATCCTCTTTATCAGTTTATCGTCACTGATTGAACACTATACTAATTTTGTAAATTGTCCTTTTGAAATATACATAACTAAATATGTTGGCTATGGCCTCCATGACCAATGAAAGTAATAGTCTTGTTTCTTTAGCGATTGACTATTTGTACTTGAAAGTTTATCGTATTTTAGACATTTTTTTAATTGTGTTAATGGATGTATTTTGCATTTGGCTTGCAGGTGCAGCATATTCGAGCTAAGTATGGAGATTATTTTGGTATAACTGTTGCTGGGTATCCAGGTCATTTTAGAACAATCTCAATCCAAATGCTATTTTAGTTATTCATATTGACCATGAATGTTATTCCTAAATACATCTTCCATTTTAGAGGCTCATCCTGATATGATACAAGGGGATGAAGGTGCTACATTGGAAGCCTATAACAGTGATCTTGCTTATTTGAAGAGAAAGGTTCCTCATCATTCTTATCTTGAACATGATTAATTCTACAACTTGATTGTGACTAATTAAGTAATGCCTCGACAACTATTTTGATATTTAGTTTTGCATCAATATATGTGCTCAATCTTGAGGGATTCTCTCCGGTGATCTATATTCTTCCATTTAATTGATAGATTAGTTGTTCATGTAATACTCCAACTATATTTATTAGAAGATTTCCGACACACAATCTTTCGCCATTGCATGGGATGACTCATTAAAATAATATGTTTGTTCAACCTATTTTCCTTAGATGTCTTCTAGATAGAATAACATTTTCCACAAGAGATATTGATGCATATATCATTAAAAATATATATACAAATTGGACGGTCAAAATGGAAAAGAACTTCTAGGATCTTATAAAATTGTGGTGTCTTTTTTAGGCTATACTTAAGAGTCGGTGATTATGGGTTAAAAATGTCAAGCGTTTAGGAAAGAAACACGTACAAGAAAGTGTAGCAAATTCTAATTCCAATAGACGAGGTTAGTACTAGTAGAAAATATTAACAAATACCACTATCATAATTAAGTATAGTTCCAAACTTATAGTGATGATAATATGAGAGAAAATTAGTTAAAATGGTAGCCAACATGGTCAAAAACAACCAAAAAAATATATGTTTGGTCGAGTTGTATCACTAAGACTTGAAGGTATGAGAGGCAAAGGGACAAAAACAAAAACTTTATTTAATGAGATATTAGGATATGATTAGCAATACAACCTTAAATTGAGATCACTATTGTGGTAATCACCAAATGTAGCCAATTCCCAAAACCTGACTCATGGCACTTTGTAGTGTTGTAGTCAATTGGATAACTCAATCCATCACTAGAAAAATATTTTGAAAGTTGCATCTCAGTGTGCTTTTTCTAGTATATCACAATTTATAATGGAAGAAATTGTTTACGCCTCTAACAATTCCAGAAAATTCATCTTTGTTATTTGTTTTCAATTTGCATACTATATGACTTATTTCTGTTATCATCAGTGGATTTTATGAAGCACCAGTTTTAAAATTCTTGTTTGTGTGAGAAAATATTCTGTCACTGGATTAGACTCCATATGCTGACTATTGGTTAAACTAAAGTATGTTACTAATATCCTTTCTCTAATTTACATTTCCTCTCATTGGTAAACAGGTGGATGCTGGTGCAGACCTTGTTATCACTCAGCTATTTTATGATACAGATACATTTCTGAAGTTTGTAGATGACTGTCGTCAAATTGGGATAACCTGTCCAATTGTACCTGGTATCATGCCAATCAACAACTATAAGGGCTTTTTACGAATGACTGGGTTTTGCAAAACTAAAGTGAGTTTGCTGGTTATTTAACTCTCTTGTGATTACTCTTCGTGACTGAATTTTGGAAATATAATATATATACACAATTATATCTGTCATAATGTTATGCTTTTTTAGAGCGTGCACAATTTTTATGATTTGTTCTCACAATGATCTGAGAAAGTTATATTCTGTAGATACCACCTGAGATTACAGCTGCATTGGATCCTATTAAAGACAACGAAGAAGCTGTCAGGGCATATGGTATCCATTTAGGGACCGAAATGTGCAAGAAGATTTTAGATCATGGAATCAAAACATTGCATCTCTACACTCTAAACATGGAGAAGTCTGCTTTGGCCATATTGATGGTTGTCATTTTCTTTAAAACCATGTTTGTTGATGTTTCATTTGATGTTTGACTAATAATGCATATATTCAGAATCTTGGTTTAATAGAAGAGTCTAAGATTTCGAGATCGTTACCTTGGAGACGTCCAACAAATATTTTCCGTTCCAAGGAAGACGTTCGCCCTATTTTCTGGTATGTTTTTGTCATGAAACTTGCAAATTAAAAATTTTGTAGTGTGGATTTAGATGTTCCTTAGATGATCAGATCCTAAACTTTGGTTGATAAACTAAACAGGGCCAACCGTCCAAAAAGTTACATTTCAAGGACTGTTGGATGGGATCAATATCCACATGGGAGATGGGGTGATTCTAAAAACCCATCATATGGAGCTTTAACTGATTATCAGGTGATTGCATTATCTTATGTTCCTATCTCTAGCTTCCTAAGTGACATTCTCGTGTTTTCAACTTAAGGTTTTATTCTTATTGATGTTGTGACAATGTTGTTTGATTTGTTAGCATACAAGATGCAAATAACCCTGACATTTTGATAATGAATGGATATTTGTTAATCAGATAATTCTTATACAACATAATATTTCTGATTTCCTATTTTCCTATTTCCAGTTTATGTAATATGGTAACCATCTCCACTGTCTTTTTTCCCCTTTTCTTTACCTTTCTTGGTCCCAATATGGGATAACACCCAGTTTTTCTATCCAACTGAACCAATTTTCAGCCTTTCAGTGTTCAACCGGTTGAGATGGCCAGTCTGCTCCGTAATTTAAAAACATTGTTTCTGAGCCTTTTTCCAAGTTTCTATACTCTCACAAATCATGAACTACTATCGTCCTATTATTCTATTTCTGACAAAAAAAATTTATTCAGTTGCCTTGGTTTCTGATTAACATAATCTGAAAATTGATTGTTAACATGATTTTGAATTCCTGTTAGGCTTCTTTTATTTCTCAACCTTGGAATATTTTTCCCCATTTTACTGTTTATCATGAAACATATTTGTTCCAATTAGTCCTCTATCTTTAAAGGGCACAACATTCATTTGCCACTTCCAACTAACTTTATCTTTCTTAAATTAACGTATATAATTATTACTAAAGTTGCAGGAATCATGAAATTTATGTTTTCTTCGAGGCCATCTATTTGCATTTTAATTATCTCCGGTTGGTGATAATAAATTGCAAAGAGAATTGATGAGTTGCTAATAACTTACTTAAAACACGCTTTTGCTAAGCTTTGATATTTGCCAAATTAAATGGTTTAATGTGGTCCCTCCTTAATGTTTGATTAGGAAAATGTTTAATGATTTTATCAAAATGTTTCTTCCACTGAACCAATTTTATAATATTAATATTACTGTGATTCCATCTATAGTTTATGCGTCCACGTGCACGAGGCAAGAAACTTCAAGAGGAATGGGCAACACCATTGAAATCTGTGGATGATGTCAATGAGGTGGTTTTCTGTTTCTTTAGTATGCATAGATGAATATTGGAAAGAGTAATAACATTTCTATGATTCACATGCCAGAGATTTATGAAATTCTGTCAAGGAAAACTTAGAAGCAGCCCATGGTCAGAATTAGATGGGCTTCAACCAGAGACAAAGATAATTGACGAGCAACTATCACAGGTTAACTTGAGAGGCTTTCTTACCATAAACAGCCAGCCTGCTATCAACGGAGAGAAATCTGATTCTCCGGCAGTTGGTGAGTTAAAGGATGCCATTTTGCTGTTCATGTTAAATGTGATTGGGTGACTAATTGATTGCTGATCCCTAAAGCTTAAGTCGTGATGAATAAATTCAATCTATTCTTTTATGTTTAGATACATTTATTATCTGCATTTTACATGAGACTCATTCCCAACCCAGTTGATCAATTTGCGTGACTAATTAATTTCATGTCTGAGGAATTTGCACACTTGTCTTGTCAGTTTTAATTGCTCAACTTGCTGTTGTTTTATTCCGTAGGATGGGGTGGACCGGGAGGATATGTTTACCAGAAAGCCTACCTTGAATTCTTTTGTTCCAAAGACAAATTAACTGCCATCACTGAGAATTGCAAGGCCTTGCCATCCATCACCTACGTCGCTGTGAACAAAGAAGGTGAGTGTGTCTCCAATTGCACTCTAAATGCAGTCAATGCTGTCACTTGGGGGGTTTTCCCTGGAAAAGAGATTATCCAGCCAACTGTAGTCGATCCTGCTAGCTTCATGATTTGGAAGGATGAAGCTTTTGAGATTTGGACGAGAGGATGGGCCTGTTTGTTCCCTGAGGATGATCCATCGAGGGAGATACTAACACAGGTAACCTCGTTATCTTGGTGGATTTGATGTTTTCTTTTCTCTTAATCTATTTTTCTGTCAGAGCGTCAAATAAATTATAGTTAATTAGGATATTATTTAGTCTGGAGAATTATAAAAAATTTTAAATGATCGAGTATAAATTCATCTCAAGTTAATTATGATTTTCTTTGGCAATTACTTTGAATCTAACAACAATGTTTTTAGAAGAGGCAATATTCAGTTTTTTTTCCCTTAACATAAGGAATGTATTCATGCACAATTATGATCAGTTTACCCTAGGATGTGTAGTGAATCTCTTCCATAACGTTATTCCGAAATTATAAAGCTTTTCTTTAACTTTTAGGTATTTGTTAATTATCTTTGATATCATGTTCAATTCCTTTGCATCATATTTATCATTACGTCTGAATTTGCAGGTGCAAAAAAGTTACTTCTTGGTCAGCCTCGTCGATAATGATTACGTCCATGGCGACCTCTTTGCTGCTTTCAAGGGCCTATGAAATGATTCAGTTCTTCGCCTTTACTTATAATATTTCATTAGAGATGAAGTTGCAGAATGCTCCGATGCATTGCCGTGTTTGTAAAGAATTCATCTCTTGTACTAGTCTGCCTTATTGATGCTGCTCTAATTTTTCTGTGTGCCAATTCCTTCTGCAATTTGATATTTTTTTCTTCAACCTGAAACATGGCCATTTAACTGAAAATTCCTATATGTTACTGAGAACAACCTTCTGAAAACGATACATTCTAATTAGAATTAGCGCCATGTCTATTCCTTGTTCTTAACTCCGGCTACGGACAGCCTGATGCAATATCTAAAATAATGAAAAAGCAAAATATCGATAGATTCAAAGGAAATAAACTCCAGCGTTGCATAAGCCACTTGCCAATGTAGAATTCCTCCGGTCTTTTTCCTCTTGAGATGAATTGATTTGGTTGTCCCTCCCAAGCATTGGGGATTCATTTTGCTTCAGGGAATGGGGCTCTTTTCAGTAAGATTTAATTTTATGGGTGGAACAAGAAGCATGAATCTTAATTGGCACCAGCCATGACGACCTAAACCAAACTTGAACATGTGATCCATGTGGCCAATCTAAAAATAGTAAGGAAAATCTACAATAACCCATCAGCAATGACGATTCGTGTATTTCATATTCCGAGTTCAGGACCCTCTTATTTGAAAGTACAGTCTAACTTAGAGAAGATGATACAAACAAAGAGTCCAATGAAGGGTATCCGACAATCAACTGCAGTATCTGTAACTACAAACAAATGCAAGTATATAATAAAATACAGGGGTTCACTCATGGCCTATTACTAGGAAACCACCTTCCCCAGGCAAAGTGATGATAGACATCCCAAATATGGTAATTTCTTCATCAGATAAAGGGGGGAGAGAGAGAGGGAGAGAGAGAGGGAGGGAGCTGGCAGCCTGGCATGCATCAGGTAGACTTCCCTTTCTTTAATACGATCCCTACGTTCAATGGCTAGCTCCATGCAGTTAGGTGACGGGAAAGGGACCACCCTTTGCAAACGCCCTCCTTCACTGCCATACACAACACTGCCCTTCGTTGCTTAGCTGCACTTGAATCTAACTGCCAAGTCTTCCTGGTCTCGAGGAACTTTTCTTATATGTGCAAGACGACAAACAGAAATAAAAAAAAAAACTAAAAAAAAGGCAACGAATGAATGAGAGAGAGAGAGAGAGAGCCCAATATGGTACATCATATAAATAAATGCACATCCAATTATAACAAGCAGTCGAGGCATTAAACATAAATTACCCAACTATAAAAGAACCACTTGGTGCATGCTTCACTAATGACAAATCATTTAAATGATAGTGGATCTGCATCAAGGTCTATTTTAATATGACTGCTGATGCACGAGCATGTAGAGTTAATAATTTAAAGTTTTTTCCCCCTTTTTTTTTTCAGATCTGGAGTACACTACCTGCAGTAATGGAGTTGGTTTAAAATAATTCCTCAGGTGCAGGTTTTACTTCCTCAGGTGCAGGTTTTACTTGTTTCCAGGAAACTTTTGCACATTACTGGTTAATTAAATCTGCAAGCTCCCCATGCAAACTCACCAGGGGAAGATATGCAAGTTCCAAGGCGAGCGCGAAGATGATACAAATGCTAAAAAAGAGGGCACTTGAAGTGTTAATGCAATTGATAATAAAGAAAATGAAACACAAGTTCCAATCAATAAACATGTAGTGATGATCATGACTCTTATTTCGCTAGCTTTAAACTTTCAATTTAAATTTAGTTTAATTAAGTTTGAAATTGTATATTCAAAAATATGTATATAGATATAAACCAAAAGGCTAAAAACTATTTTTTTCAAGCAAGATTATCATTGAGAATAACAAAAACAATGACTTAATTTATTGATTGCATTGATGAATAAATGCAATAAAAACCTAAAAAACACATACAAATTTGTCTCCATAAATATATAATCTACCATAAGAGCCTCAGTGAAACTTTAATCTTATTTTAATGATTTGTAAAAAATAATACCAAACCTGATAATTTTATCAAACTAAACGAGTAAATTATTAAGCTATATTTTTTCCTAGTTTATTTTGATTCAATTTTGTATAGAGATTATAAATGTTCACACCTCAGGCTAGAAAGATAACATTAGTTAGTGTATATGATTAAAAGATGAGAAAGAGGGAGCTCCCTTCAGTCCAAGCAAAGAAAGGATTGAGTGAGAATAGTCTCCCGCTTCATTCAATCATTCACATAGTAGCTGCAATCCGAAGCCTTTCTTCTTCTTCTTCTTCTTCTTCTTCTTCAGGATTAAACCAGAACTTTTGCTTATCATCCACTGAGTGTTTGAATGAATGAGTCGGCAGCTGATTCAAACTCCATAACCATCCATGAGTGGACTGAAGGAAGCTCTCTCAAGCATAACCATTCAACAACTTTTGCCAACTCAGAAGGAGCCATTTGAGTGCATTTAGTTGGATTGGGACATCATAAACTACCAACATATATTCTTTGTATTGCATTGCACAAACGCAGAAATATGTTCCTCATGCCAAGTTAAATCGAAAAATCACTAAAATTTGAATCTGTAATAATTATTCCTTAAGAGAAGAGTGACAAAGCTAGCAAAATAAGAGGTATGATCAGCTTTTTTTTAGAGAAATCTCAATCTATTGTGTTTGCCAACATTTCAAGAATAAAACAAGCTAAAAGCAAACTCATATAAGATATAACCTTCCTATTGCGTTATTATGCCAATCTAGAAAGATATATCATATTCAAGGTGGTCGATCCTGTAATGATTTCTGAAAATTTAATTTCAACTTGTTAGTAAAATTTCAGAGGCAGATGACATAGAACAATGTCTCTAACAAATCACAAAAGTTACTGTTTTATATATATGCTTGCAGTCAAAATTATATATCACAAAGCACAACGTCCCGAGAATCAAATATTAATCCCTCTTTTTTGTTTAATGCAAATATGACAATCTTTATAAGCGTTTAATGTGTGTGTATTGCTTTTTTGTAAGCGTTTAGAAGGCACAAGAAGCTTGTTAAGGAAACATTATATTTAACTGAGTCTAAGTTAAGAAATCACTACAAAGACAAATGTAATTAATGATTAGTAACTGAAAAAATAGTAAATTTATTCTGGAAATTAAAGAAAAAGGAAGAAGAGTAAATGGCAAACAAAATATTGATCACCTGTTAATACTAGTGTTTAGAGAGACCACTGCACAAATCTGAAGAATTAAACTCGAGTAGACGATCTCACAGGGTTTGTATTGCAGAAGTTCTTCAGTTCCCAGTCTCCACCACTGAAACCCTAGCTCACGCTCTTCACAAACTGCACGACATCAAGGCAAGGAGAGATGGAAAAGCAATCACATAGTAAGAAACTATGAACTAACAAACTGTAAACATGAAAGCAAGAATGGAATACAGCATCACTTGCAAGGCCAAAAAGGAAAAAAGATCCATAAAAACGCATAAAAATCAATAGCAAGATTATCAAAGATGGAGGAGATGAACGAAATCAGAGGCGAGCAGAGAAGACCAGCAAAACAAACTCAAAGGATGTGTGATTAACATAGAGAGATACTGAAAGTTTTTCAGAGAAGTCAGAGGTCTCAAAAGGCTAAATAAACTAAAGGGAGGCTAGGAAGACATAGCTAGGTGTGTGTACATGTAAATTAACTGATGGGAGTGAAAGGCAAAAAAAGAAGTGAAAGCGACGCAAGGGCAGGTGATGGGAAGTAAAGTGGAGCAGATGAGGAAGAAACTGATCAGAAATGGGTGGATTGAGGGACAGGGAGATCTAAGGAGCTGGAGCTAGCGTCCAAAAGCTGGAAGAGGGAGGCATTGCAATTTGTATTGATGACAGGGGCAGGCAGGGGAGGGGTCCAGAGGGCGGTGCGTGTACTGCCACTTTGACTGGTTCCTTGTTCCTTCTATTGGATCATAACATGTATCCGGATGGAGAACTGCTAGTTAATAATGGATCGATGAACAGATAGGTGGACGGTTGCGTGGAGTGGAGTTCACTACTGTTTAACTCTACTCCCCCACCCCCACGCCATGTTGCCATGGATTGGCCCTTCGTGCTTGCAGCGGCAGGGTCTTATTGCGGCACCTTGGGAAGGGAGGGAAAGGAAAGATCTTTCAGATGCGTTTAATTAACCGCGAGAAAGTGACGGTGACAGAGCCGGTGGCACGGGACTGGATCATCGTTCTAACAAATATTCTTCTTCTTTATTTATATATATATATATATAGTAACCAATCATTTACCGACACGTAGCGAAGAGGGACCCAGGAGATCTGGGGAGGAAGGGAGGGCCACGGAGGGTGCGATCCAGCCAAGATCTCGAAGATCCGGCAGCGTCTTTCCGGGTTAGGAGTGGAATTGGAGGTTCCCCGGTCCGGACCGGCCAGGGCCGGTCGGCCGAGGTGACAATGAACGAGGGGTATTTTAGGGATTTAACGAATCCCTAGTCGCCATTTCCTTCCGGTGAGATTTTGGGGGTTTCTCTGTCTCCAAATCCCACTCGATTGGCATTGCCGTTTGCAGAATCCAGTCGGCGGCTGGTGAGACATCGGTGCTGCGTTTCGATTTGCAATCCGCGTCTCTGGTTTTGGACTTCGAGTCGCTGCTTCTTTCCCCATTGCTTGGGCATCGGGGAAAGGTCGAACAACTCTTCTGGTTGCTATCTGGTGTTTCTTTTGGGCTTCCGTCCCACGAGGAAAGCGGAAGAAGTTTCTTTAGCATTTGATAATTTGTAGTGCATCTTGGCTAAGAAGGAGGAGCATAGCTCGAGCTTAAGCAATCTTGGCTACATAGCTGTTTCACTTCAGCTTGCTTCAGGTATTTTGGACAAATCTGTCGCTTTTGTGTTTACTGTTCCCTTATGATCCACCTGATTGTACAATGTTTAAATCCAACTTTTATAAGAAACCTGGGTGCTTTCGTGATGGAAAAGTCATGTGATCTGCTTCTTGACTACAATTTATCTTGCATTTAGAAATTTTGAAGATTTCTTCTTATTAGAGATGGTTAGGAGAACAGATGATATTGTAATCTCCGTTGGTCATTGGTTCATCCTTCTCATGGACTAGTACTTAGGAATATCGATACTCCTTGAGATTAATCTTTTGGAGATTGTTCTTGAAGTTGGTGTCCATCAAGGTTCTAAGACCAGTTCAGGTTACTCACCACTTCATTATTCTCCTTGAACTCCTTGTGATGTTGTTTGCGTACGTACCAGTGTAAGGCCCAATCACCAGATGTATCCGCAACCAATGCTACCGGAACTATCTACAATGGTACTGTGGCCTCCAATCTCACTGGGATTAGGATTGCAGCAGTAAGACTCAGAATTTGGCATCCCGTTCGGTCTTATTGTGAAACCATATGTCAAAAGGCTTGTATTGGTGTATCGCAATTTGGGAATTGGTCTTCTTTCTGCTACCCTCTTCCTGGTTAGACCCCTTCCTGACTCCTGTTATTGGGCTCCTTGCTTATGATGCATCAAATTTGCCTGCCACAAACTTGCCAGAATTGCATGTGCTAGTGGTGCCATACCAAGATGTGTGTGGTTCTAGTTTGAATAGCTTACTAGAATTCCAGAACTTGGCGTCGAGCAATTCATGTCGGACATATGGCCTGGGCCACTTCTCCATTGTGGTCAACTCTAGCAAGATAGCTGCTTCTAAAAGCAGCAACTCAGGGTTAGGAAGATTGTTGGTGGTGTCATAGGTGGCTTGCTCTTTGTATTTCTCTTTGGCCTACTTCTTTACTGCTTACTCCGGATTAGAAAGGATATGGTAGCACAAATGGAGCAGCATGTAGATATGCAGGTGCATCACTGCAAACTTGCAAGGGTTGGAAACACACAAGTTCTTGTGGCTTTAGTAACTCCAACACAGTCGGTTCTTACCTTCTTGGGAAAGAGCTAGTTGCTTAACTGCAATTGTAAAAAGGAGCCCCTTCATGGTTGGAACACTAGGAACAATTTTAAGACTGCCTTCCAAGTGTTACATATGTACAGAACTAGCAGACAGGCATTGCTTTGTTCCTTGTTCCCTTGCATTAGTTCAGTTAACATTTATACGATTTCGGTTAAACTCAATTGTTTAGTGTGTACCGCCATTCATTCTACAAGTTGTTTGTGTTCGAATTGATTGAGTCAGACATTTGTTGAGGTTTTCAGATAGCATCTCTCGCAAGTTGGAGATGTTTCTGTCATATATTTGTTGGATAGCTTTCTTTGAGGAATCTTGTTAATAAATCTGAGATATCATTCATTTGGTAGTGCGTGGCTCCATTTAAACCATCTTGTGCTTTCTATTACTGAATAAATCAATTCTCAGCAAAAGGTCCGGATCTGAGTTGTTCTTGATGTCGATATGCTGCTTGTTTAATCCAATGATGATAGTAGTGGCGTTCAGGAATCATTGTTCCATCTGTGTTTTAAACTTTTTTTTTAACTGAATCTATGTTATCTTCTATATATCTTGAAAATTCAGCCATTGCTTTTCCTAATTAATAGCTGAGATTCTTCCAGTTCAATCATTTAGTATTCATTCAAATTCAACCAAAAAACCCATGAAGATTTTTTCTGGTGAGAATGAAGTTGATTGCGAAATGTTCCTAATATTCTAGCAAATAAAGGACCAACTGGGTGACAATCTGACACATCCTTCTGATATGAGATATTCCATCAAATAGTAATCGAATAATCTTGTCTGAAAATAGATTATTTATTATCTGCTATTTCCATGTGGAATCTGTAAGCTAATAATTTCAAACTTCTCTAGAATTCGTCACTTTCGAATATAAATGCTATAATCAAATAAATAATTTATATATCTCTCTTTAAAAAAAAAAAATGATTTTAGTCTGATGCTTCATTAGTCTGATGATTATCGTCACTTTCCATCTTGATTATCCCCATGAAGCAGCAGAGCCCTCACCTCACGTGTGCCGTCCTCGTGCGCTGCACGCGGAACTAAGTGTGTAGCCATTAACAATGGCATCAAGATTCGGAGCCGCCAGTGTTGGAGAGCAGAGAGCTGTTTGGTTAGTTGTTTGTAATGGACTTCCCACTCCCCACCAACTGCCATGGGTTCACACAAATTTAACTTTATTGGAGGGGGGCAACGGTGGCACATGTGCGAGCAGGCTTGAGAAAAGGAGGGAGCTTTTGTGGGCGAACCCCAACTAATCTGTCCCTTCCCATCTCAATGTGCCTTGCCATGTGCTTTGTATATTACTTCTCCAGAGAATCCTATGCTCCACCAATATCTACTCTACTCTGCCACCGTCCTTCCTTCCTTCCTCACTCCAATTATATTATTTATCAGCTTGTTCATCTCTCTCTCTCTCTCTGGTCTAATTTTCCATAATTTCTCCATTAAACACATTGGAGATCAAGTAATGCATCGTCCATATATGCTACCTATTCTTAAACTCAGCTGTGTGTTAATTTTTAATTAAAAGAAAGAAAGACTCGCAACAGTTATTTGATTATGAATCATTGGTGGCAGTAGATGCATGATACTTTAAGGAAGTGAACAGTCTACTGTCTATTGATGTGATATGTTCCTCGAGTAATCAAAACTTGCTTGATTGTAGGAATTCAAAGTAGAACAGCGTGCGATTTGAGCCTAATACTCTTGCAGTTTTTACTTTCCTCGAGATGAGATGGGAACAAAAAGACTAACAAGGAAGGTGTGATGCTTATTGATTGCTTCATGGGCCATGTCATGTTCCTGTGGGCGCTTTAGCTAGAGTCTTTTTCACTCTCATGTGAAAACAATAAAAACTCTCGTCAATTAGCCCAACCATCTTCTTGGCCATTGACTCCTTCAAGTCTCGCAAGACTAATTCATTCATCAACCATTTCGCATATGTCTCCCTAAAGGGTGCATCTGACATCGTATGCAAAGTTGGAGTCCCTTCAACGTCCGCAGCAAGATTCTGCTCTCTTTTCCAGACCATGAACACATCGACCAAATATTATAATATTCTAATGATCAAATGTATGCAAGATATTGAGTCAATAAACTCTACAAAATTCCATGGTCCGGGACCATTCTGACAAACTCATGTGTTCTATTGAGACTCTATGGATGATCTCTACTGAGATTGAGATTCCATGGCACTAAGCACCATCCCAAGTTATTAATTTTAGCACAATGAAAAGATAAATTACACTACTTTTTAATCTACATGACAACCTACCTTTCAGCAGTATGCCTCCCTTCCCGTATCCATGCACCTATTTATACCTGCTCGGTTCCTCAGAAGCATCCACAGGACCGCTCTATAATCTCTCTCTCTCCTAAGCCTTTTTTACTCCCTGCTATATATTTTCTTCTGTGAGTCATAAGAAAGGGGGCTGAGGCCTGAAGCCTTCTTCCGGTGCCCAAAGCTGGGAGCTCTCGAATTTTTCTTTACCCTCCACCAGCATGTCTGGCTTATACGGCCACGGCTTCTCCCCTGCCAGAGTTGTCTCCCCACAGATAAGAAGCGCAACGGACGTCGACAGGTCTAGCAGCAGATTTCTCCCATTTCTTGTCCAATATTTGAGCTTTGTGATGATTTAGACTGTTCTTATCGCTGTAACAGTCACTACCTAGCGGAGCTGTTAGCAGAACATCAAAAGCTGGGACCTTTCATGCAGGTTCTTCCTATATGTAGCCGCTTACTGAATCAAGGTTAGGAGTTTTTTTTAGGGTTCATAAGGTGTTCAGTTTCGATCATCAACTCGTGATGTGTCTGTTCATCTTCCCCTATTATACAAGAATTTCAGGACAGGACCTCTCTTCAGTTGATGCACACTTCTTGTTGGAGAGTGGATGCTTCTTTAATCTTGTTGTTGCTTCTTGAGAACATATGCCTTCCTCTTTAGGTTCTTTTTATGATTTATAGCTTATACATATGCATTCACACTTTTGTATGAACTACTATTGTCTTCAATTTTCCAATCACTACATTAGTCATCTATTATGCATTTCATGTTTCCTTTGGTATTGGATTGTATACTTTTCTGGGAGAAATTATTATGAATACCATTTCTTGTTGTAAATTATGGATTTTTTTGTTGGCTATAGGTAATTGTCTATCATTTATATTATGATAGTTCTTTTTACTAACGAGTACCTACAAATGGTAGATTGGTAGAGATCATCATGAAAGGCGATGTATTATTTTTTCTTTCAAGTATGACTGAGCCATGTATGTTGGATGTTATTTGTCTCACATAGTGTTCCAACAATAATTTGCTTGCAGAGATAATGCGAGTCTCAGGTATGCTTCACGTTCAAGGTTTTGATGACAATAACCAGCTGCGGCATAGAAGTCCCAGTCCCATGGCTATTTCTACCCTTATTTCTAATGCCAGGGGGCCTGGTTATGGTGGCTGTTTTGGATCTCCACAAGAGGTAGCAATGTGTGAATTATCTTAGTCAATTTAGAATAAACAATGATTTTTCTTTACACAATGATGTGTTGGATCCTGAGTAGGTAATCTGTCTCTCTTGTTCGATTATTTGGAAATGTGTTTTAATTTAACAATTTTGTTTGAAAGATTTGATTGAACAGAATTAGTCACTTGAATGCACCTAGAGAAAACTTGGTACATCAGCATAGCTAGGAAACACCACTATAGATCAACTACCCGTATGGACAAACTCTATCAACCTCTAGGTCTCAAGTTGTCTGACTGAAAGATGATCTAGCCTGTTTTCTCAAGCCTAATTTCTGGCATTTCCAAGTAAGCAAATAATTTGCCACAAGTACAATAGTGTAGAGAAAGAGACTTCAAGTTTTTGATGAAGATGATACAGCGTCTGAGGAGCCAAAGAAAATGCCACTAAGCTTAAGCAAAGGCCATGATAATCCTCAGAGTTTTACCTGAACCTTTAAAACACCAAACCAATCATCTTGCAGCAGAAAAATGTCTATCCCTGTATCAAACAGAGAAAATGCCGTAAACACTTTCAATCCTGGCTGAGTAGCACTGAAAGAAGAAATGATTGCTAGTCTTTTTCGCAGACCAGGTATTAGTCATAGGGCATAAACCGCAGGTATTAAGATTGTTGAAGTAGTGTTGACCAGCCAAATCAAGAGTGCCTATGCATCCAAATAGTCATGGTGAAAAAGAAACTCTTAAGTCAAGCCAAGAATCTGCCACTCAATGGTGGCAAAAGGCGAGTTCGCTCGCCCCCAGCGCCCCCGCCAACCCGTCCCAGGGCCAACACGGAGGAGGTAAATCACGGGTGGCTACTAGTACTTGGAATAGTGACTAACACATAAGGGAGACATTTACCTCGGCTATGCCGAGATTCGAACCCCAGACCTCATTGGTGGCAACATCTCATGTGCAAGCCACTATACCATCCCGAGGGGACCAAGAATTTGCCACTCAAGAACCATATCTAAGTGGCAGGACTTGCCCGCCAAGTGGGATAGAGCAGGCAGCCAACTGAAATTCCAACAAAAGTAAATTGAGGAATATGCCTGATAAAGAAGTACAGGATTTAGTACCGGTAAAATCTAATTGACTGATAGGAATGCCTCACTCTCTACAGCATAAAAACATCTTCACAGTGACACATGCTGGACAATCACAATGCCAGAATCGTGAAGTACTGACTGCACAAAAATCATATATTACTTCATTTAGTCAGTGATTATCAATTCCTTCTACTTAGAAGTGAAATATCCCCTATCCATAACTGGCCGTCACATAGACCTTGGTCTTGAAACATTGAGCCACTAGCAAAGGTAAACCTTATTAAGCATTTGATACAACAAATTATAAGATTGAGGATGCCGCTTTGAAAGTTGTTGCCAAGGTCAAACATTGAGCCACTAGCAAAGGTAAACCCAGTTAAGCATTTGGTACAATGAATACCAAGATTGAGTGCTTTGAAAGATGTTGCCAAGGTCTCTCATAGCTATCGCAATATATTGGTTGTTGTTGACATATAAAGTCCTAGGCTGCTAGATTTCTAAGCAAACACAAATCTCGGACCCATGACGCAGAAGAACAGATTGGTATTATTTGAAACCTTGGACTCCTGCTCTAATACTAGGCTGATATTAATTAGCTAACCACTAATCACCATGGGGCTAAACACTGCTCTACTTTGAAAAGAAGACCCATCCAATAATCTCTAATTCAACATCTTTGCAGATAATTATTGTTTGTTTTTTAGTCTATATTAACGTGCTGTTAAAAGGAGTGGAGACTTTGACATTTATCCAATAAATATGACATAAAATACTTGAAACAACTAGTATGGAAATGAACTTGGTTGAGTCAAGACAACCGGTTAATTGTTTATGTAGGCTAATCATCAATAGAGTAATTATTAATTTCTTAGTATATCTACATCAAATTGCTCGATGTGGAACATCTTTTAAGAAAAGATTACACTAATTCAGTATTTCCTTCTTTTTTTTTCCTATTTGAATGCATGCTTCCTTTTTTATAATGCCCTTGGTGTTGGACTCTATTTGTTGGCCTGGAAACTCTACCAAATCAGGAATTAATATTTTTGGTGTTGGTTATCACTTAAAAGCTTCTATTTTTGAAATTTTGCTTTCTAGATTGTTAAGTAGTGGAGGATGTGAAGACATTGAAAATTTAGAGCAAGAGTCCCTGGAAAACAGATCTGATTAACTAAGCAATATCTATAGTTAGCAATTGGATTCATTCATATGGAAATACAATAGCTATTTAATATATTACTTTGTTTCTTCAATGACAATTATCTTGATATTTTCTAAATTCCCAAAGTGTTCCAAGTTAAGAAAACTTAGCTGTGAGTGTTTTTTTAAATCATATTAAGAATCCTCACTAAATTACAGAGAATGAGCTTACGACTGTGAATTATTACTGACATAGCCTGTTAAGGTAAAATGTTCCCTTCTTGCAAGAAATAGAGGAAGTCTTGATATATTTGTTAAACTTTCTAGGTGTTTTGGTTGCTAACTGTCATAATGATTTAAATTGAGTATCTTCTCCCTACCTAGCATTGAGAATTACAATTAATCCTTGATAAGAGAATAGGTTTTCCTCAAGAAATGGCCATGGATTGGCGAGTACCAGCTACATCTCCAAGTTCCTCCACCTTAAAGAAAACTTTGCGCATAGAAATTCCAGTCGATGCCTATCCTAGTGTATGTCTTCTACCCTATACATCTTTTGTTCTGTTCTTTGAACTGTTGCTCACCCTTTTAGATGGCATTTAGTTCAATTTTGTTGGGCGTCTTCTCGGGCCAAGGGGTAACTCCCTGAAAAGAATTGAAGCGTCAACAGGATGCCGTATTTATATAAGAGGAATGGGTTCAATAAAAGATCCTGTTCAGGTAACAAAAAGTTTGATAACTTCTTAGATAGCATTATCTAATGCCCACCTTTCTGGAATTATAAAATAAAAAGAATGCAATATCAAGCATGCTATGAAATATTAGTTTCATCTTGTTGTTTTAAAATTTAATTTGTCTGTGAACAATGGTCATCGCACTACAACCCTATTAAACCTTGAGCTAATGTTCTTTCGAAGGAGAATAGATTGAGAGGAAGATCAGGTTATGAACACTTGAATGATCCATTGCATATCTTGATTGAGGCTGAGTTGCCTGCGAATGTCATTGATACAAGATTGAGAGACGCACAGAAAATTGTAGAAGAGTTACTAAAACCAGTTGTGAGTGTTTCTCAGTAACTTGAGCATTCCTTATCTATCCACAGATGAGCATATAAAAGAGACTCATTGAACCGTATGTAACTATTATCACAGGACGAGTCACAGGATTTCTACAAGAGACAGCAGCTCCGAGAATTAGCAATGCTAAATTCTAGTCTAAGAGAGGCCAGCCCTCATCCAAATGGCAGTGTTTCTCCTTTCAACAACGGGATGAAACGAGCAAAAACGGGACAGTAGAATTATATGATGTTTCCCAGGGGTTATTTTCATCAAACGCTAGCTCTGTTGGTATCTGATCAAATCCCGTCAAAAGATTAGCTTCTGGAATGGATTTGGACTGTGACCTGCCTATGTTGATCTAGCCACAGTTCTCTTTCAAAAGAGAAAAGGTTTTACCGAAGCACTTATGGTGTTGCCGTCCATGTTCAGTAAAGCCGAGTTAAATGTGATGTAAACCAGGAATATTCATTTTATTCATTTTCTCTTGTCGACTTTGATCGACTGATACTGTGCCTCTCGACTGACGAACAAATGAACAATGCTCTGAGGTTGAATGCATTCATGTTTTAGTAGAGCATGACATTATTGGAATCATGTGTAGCTCGCAGGGTGGAATCTTTCCCTGCTTTTACACAGGGTTCATTGGCACAATTTTGATAAGGTGGCAGTAGAGCAGTTTGATCGGTATTATATTGATCGGTATAGTAATCTGTCTCGAATTTTATGCTCAGTTTTATGCGCAGGTAATCTAACTCATCACTTTGGACGCGTCGGAGTGACTACTAACATTTTCATCTTCTGCCTTTTGTGACACGCAGATTAGCTCACTCGGCGCAAAGTCCTCTTACAATCAGCTTACAATCTTATTCACCCGTAGTGTATGAGCTTTGTCCATCTTCACCAGCTGGAGATAGAATCGTGTGTAGCTTGATCCTATTCAACTTCATTACAAAAACGATAACGAACAAACAGAGCGGGAAAATGAACGGTAGACGATTTGGTTTCTCGAACGTGATATAATCACAACCCTCGATCTGAGACAATCCCCAGTCGCACGCATAGCATATGAAAAATAGCTATAAAATCCCCTCGCTTGGGTCGAATGAAATTGATCGACGCACTCGAGCGTTCTCGTGGCCGGCGGAGCTTGACGCCATCGCTTACGACAAGGGGGGAGGAGCGTCCCCACGGCCGCATCAAATTCCCCAAATTCTAGCGACTCCGGACAGAGGAGGCGAATCCATGTCTCAACCTCGTCTTGGGACAGTTCTTGTGGATGGTCCATCACAATCGGTGCGTCCGGAACCCATGAGCACTATCAATCGGGAGCTTCTCAAAACTTCTTGCGTCCGTCGCGTTTCATCGTCACTGCAATGCCATTGTCGATGTTTTGCACCCCGATGCCGATTCCGATTCCGATTCGGCCGTATCCCACCTTAGCCAATTGAGAGGCCAGACGCCGCCTGCAATGTGAGTGGCAAAACCCTAAAACTTTCACTTGCAATGTTTGATATTTTCACTATACTTTCATCGTTGGAACTATCCCGTTCTGATTTAAGTATTTAATGATTAGGGTTTTGGAAAATTCAATACCTCTTGCAAATGAGATGCAGGGAGACTATTCCATTTAAATTGCTGAAATAGAGTATTTTTTTGTCTCTTATAATCCATCAAAAGACCAAGCAAGCATTGAGATGGAAATTGTCGTATGATGAGGTGGGGTCTGTGATAATTTGATAGCATTTTTTGGATATTCTTGTTACGGCCAGGAGGAATCAACAAAACTTTGATCATTTTGGGTAATTCATTGAACTATAATCCCATAAAAAGAAGGATCTTCAGTAACTTCTTTGCCCTGCTGAAATAAGTGTGTTGATATGATACATTTTTTTATACAGATACGAAGTTTGCTCATTTCATATTTGGTTTAGAAGCAGTATCTTAGTAATTGAGGCGATCTTAGCTCACTCAATAATGTGGACTTGTAACATGTGACAAGCATAGATGTCTTAGAAAAAGCATCTGTTTCTAACGGAAGTATAGGACGGCATACTGAAAGTACATCTATTGGAAGGAAGTATGAATTACAGAACAAAAACTATGACTAGATCGTGAAAAAAAACTAGTGTATGCTAAAATCTAAAGTAATATTCGGTAAAGCATAATTATTCTATATGTTGATGTATGCTAGGTGGCTGATTTTGGTAATACTTTTCTTGCCGAAATATATCATTATTTAAAGTGTGCTCAATTTCTGTTTGATAGTTAAAATTTGTGGTTCTTCTCCATCTTGTTTGATCAAGTATCATATATTGGAAATTTGTATCTGATAGTTGAGCTTGAGGCAAAAAGGAAATATTCAGCAGTTCATCTCCAAGTACAACAGAGGTCCTTGATATTATTTGATGTAGCCAATTATCTCTCTTCTTTTGCTAGAGGTCTGCACATAATTTTCTTGATTGGTACGTACTTACATTCTTAAATTTTGTAAAGTAGAAAGACATTTAAGTATATTCTGTGTTTTGTATTTTCGAGGAAGTTTGGTAAACTCATTTGCTACCTTATCACATTGTAACCATAATATTTAGGCGTTTTCTTCAACAATTAGCATCAGGAGAACAAGTTAAGTATTATGGTGATTGTTACTCTTCTTTGTTTGTACAGGATTTTTGGTCAGTTTTTGACATTAACAAATAGGAGATTCAGGAAACCATCGAGTTACCATTAAAATTTCTTGAGATGTACAAGCAAATTGGTATAGATCCACTAAGAGGTGTGCTTATCTATTGCACACTGGGTACAAGCAAAACCATGTTCCCCAAGGCTGGCTCATCATAAAATTGCTATTTTTTTTTTTTTTAAAAGAGTTGTTGGTTCTGAATTTGTTCAGAAACTTTTGGATGATTGTGCTTTTAGTAAAATACTACTACGATAATAACCAAGTCTTATCTCACTAGGTGAGGTCGACTGTGCTTTTAGTACAATCTAACAAAAACAAAATAATCCACTTTTACAATTCTTTTTTGTGTCAGTTTCTTGTGTGAATCAATTTAAGCCAAAAATTATGGGTGAAAATTTATTTAATTAGCAAATGGAATAGTTTGTCCTTGATTTTGCTGGGGTTTTTGATATGCAATGGTTATGTGAGTTATTAAATATTAAATTTTCTTCCTGTATTTAATGCTTCTCTATGTCATTCCTCATTGTTTAAAAGCTATAGAGTTTTATGCAACTCTGAAAGTTAAGCAAGATTAAGATTAGTTTATGATTGATGTCCTTGTGGCTTCTACTTAGTTTTTGTCATATCACGTATGATCTTCTTCTTTGAACTGGCAGTCTGAGGCAGTACCTTTGCATTCAACATCTGAGAGTTATAATTAATTTTGTTTTAAGGTCAAGGATCATCAGTTATGTTATTTTGTCTTGCTAAAGAAAATGTTTCTGCAATTATACTCGTCGATGAGGTTGTTGCTATTTCTAAAGCCCATTTCAATTGGCGAACTGGACCTGACAGGGGAGTTCAGTGTATCCTCTTGGAGCTCTTGCATCAGGTACAATAAAAATCAACCACGAAGTGCCAACTCTACTTTGCTACCCCAACCTATCCTACTTGTTTTCTATTTTGCATTTTCCTAGTTATTTAACTATCTAAGCACGTGTTAATAAACTTAATTCCCTGGAATCCATACAAGGTATCTGCTTTCTTTCATAGGCACGAAGAATCATAAACATGCATTCCCTATAAACTTTCACTTCCTGAAGAATCAAGAATCTGCAAACCACGATAGAGTTACAAGTGGGCCCTAGAAGAACTTCTGATAGAAAGTCATTCACACCGTTCTCGTAGCCACGTTGAGACGTGTTGCAGCGACCCATCATGATCTCTAAAGAGGTTTCATAGTCGATTTTTGCCAACAACCCTGTTCGGTGAATTTATGTCGGTATTACTAGGAAGCAGAGATATCATCAATCAATTGTTTAGTAATTAGATGCAAGTTCTTGTTTTGGTCTGCTGCTGGCTTGATTCTAGACTGGACCAGCAGCAATTGAGTCGGCTACCTGTCCCGGGACACAAGTAGGTGGATATCAACTACTCAACCCACCATAATAACCTCCTGGGTGCACTCATTAGTGCTGCCAGTGGTGCCCGTCTTCATCAGGGATCGTGCCATCCTACTTGACCCAGAGCTATACCAGCCTAAGTCTGGGCCAACCATTGGACTGCTACTCTAGCACCCTCATCTCACTGGACTAGAATTGCAGTCTTGAAAATTATGTTTGTTGCCTGAATGCCTGCCCACGTTAAACATACAAACTGTTGTTAACGTTATTAGGAACCAGGTCAGTTCACGTTGCCGTGACATACGAGTCCAAAGGTCCACGTCTCTTGACTACCCGGCTCTTTAACCTGCCTGACCTGCTACGTCAAACAGAGAATAAATACAAGGACCCAACCCTGCTGTTACTCGGATGGGCCACGCCACTCTCATTGAGCATATTTATTTTTTATTTTACCTTGTATTCACCCCGTTTTTAAGATCTAGGTGGTTAAACTGAAAACATATTATTTCAGGGGCCTCATCTAAAATATAAAAATATTAAAATTTCTTGTCCTTGACTAGTTGCCGTGCGAGAATTGGATGCACAGTTCTCATTTATTTATTAAAAAAAATGCTTACTCGAATTAACTAAATTTATCGTTTTTCGTGTGGAGATAATAAATTATACTTGAAGGGTTCTTTTGGAAGTTTTTTTCCTTCATGCTATTGCTGCTGCCCATAAGCATCCTGTCGGCGTTGGCTCCCCGGCCCTTTTGTTGCGGAAGAAAGAGGGTGCAGTTGGCCGAGAACAGCACCGACGGGAGAGCTTCAATGGAGCTTGATGTGGTTTCGGTGTGCGATCTCGGGATATGGGAAGGGGAGGAACTCTGATTCCCTCTCGGTGTTTCGACAGGGCCGTAAAGGCGTGGTCTTGAAGCAATGCCCTTGTTTTCCTCCAGTGAGCTCTCGGTTTTCACACACCCAGCTTCGATTTCAGCTCCTCCGTTTCTTAGTCGACTGCCGTAAGTTCGCTGGCGGTTGAACTTGGTGTGTTGGATGTAACGGAAGTTTTGGAGATTTGAGGACGAATTCGTTGTAGAACGAACGCCTTCGAGTTCCAGAAGGATTTGGAGAAGTTTAATGCTTGGGTTCAATTACAGATCTGTGCCTCCGGAGCTCCGAGTTCTTACACTCCGGTGAGTAGTATCCGAGCCAGTACTTGTCGTTGACTATTTTTCACTTTACTAAAACCGACTTTATCGTGTTTTCTGCGGAAGAACTTCTGGCGGATTTTCTATGCATGGATGATGATTGCTTAGAAAACATAATTAATGAGAATAATGAGACCTTATTGTACTCAATGAAGTTGAAACGGGTAAGATTTGAGATTATAGATTAATATTTTAAGTTTCTCTGTGAGTTCTTAATTAAGTACCTACTTTTGGTCTTCTTGTCACTGTGTAATAATTTGTTTAGTCCTTTAATTGGTGGGTCTGGTGTGAGCCAGGCTGGGCATGTAATGCCAACCATTAATTACTATAGTGCTGTCTTCCTTCTCCATAGCTCCATGCTTTTCTCTTCGGTTGGTGAAGAGGTTAAGCAGAGAAGAGAAAAGAGGAATGTGCTTCTGCTTTGCTTTGATAAGGGTATTAAAGTACGGAGCTTTTTTCTTTTTATCAAGTATCTTTTGTTTTCCTGATGTTCATTCCAGTGTACTTGATTTTCGTATTTCCTGTGAACATTGAGTAGGATTTCGTTGTTTCCTCTTGTTCTCATGACCACTAAATCAAACATTGACTCTGAAGGTGTTTTTTTTCATCCTTATTCAGAAGTGATGGAGCTTTGTAGCTGGTTGTATCATGGTCTAATTCTGGAAATGATTGTGGTGTCTTAGCAGTTAATGCAGAAAATTTTGAAAAAGCACATGGAATGAAAAAGAGATGAACATAAATTTATAGTTGAGAGATGGCTGGCACTTGCTGTAGTCCCCTTCTGAACAATGACCTGGATACAACTGGTTGTTGTCGTCATTAAACTCCTTGCAGAAATAGCAATTGCTTTCCAGAAAATAGATACAATTTATGCTAGTAATATCACGTTGAATGGCATTAATTTCATAGAGATCCCAATTCGTGTGCACATAGACTTGGTAGTCATATATTAGTGTTTTCAGTGCGACTGCAATCAAACATTGTCTGTTACTTCTAACATTTGGTCAGAAATCTTGTTCTGTTCCTTCTACTTTTCCTTTGAATAATGTTTGATGAAAAAAAAAATTAATTTTATTCTACTTATTTCAAGTGTATGGTTCTCATTTTTCTCCCTTCAATGCAGAAGGACAGAAGAACTCCATAAACTTGACTACTCAGTTTACTTGTGGGATGTTATGTTTTCCCTTTCCCTAACCTAGTATTTTTCTAATGGACCGATTTATGATTTTTATATCAATTCCTTTATCTTTTCTTGTACTTTCCCTACCATTTGCCATTGCTGATTTAATGTCTGATGAGCAGGCACTTATAGACTTTGCTAATTCCATCCCTCATGGCCGTAATCTAAACTGGACTTCTCATAATCCAATTTGTTCCTCGTGGGTTGGGGTAAGATGCACACCTGATAATACTAGTGTGCGTAGTCTCCGGCTGCCAGCCATTGGGCTTTTTGGCACAATCCCCCCTAATACTCTTAGTAGACTTGATGCCCTTGAAGTCTTAAGTCTTCGTTCTAACAGCCTAATCGTACATCTTCCTCCTGATGTTCCATCAATCCCTTCTTTGCATTCTTTGTTCCTTCAACATAACAATTTATCTGGACTTATACCATCTTCACTATCTTCCAACCTAACATTTCTGGACCTTTCCTACAATTCCTTTGCAGGAGAAATTCCACCCACTATCCAGAACCTTAATCATCTTAGTGCATTGCTTCTTGAGAATAACTCATTGTCTGGACCCATCCCGAATCTTCAACTTCCCAGGCTTAGGCATCTGAATCTGAGTAATAACAACCTTAGTGGCCCCATACCATTATTCCTCCAAAGGTTCACAGCTGAGTCTTTTCTGGGCAATCCTTTACTCTGTGGATCTCCTTTAGCACCTTGCTCTGGAGTATCCCCTGCAAGACGAAAAAGAAGCTTTTGGCAAAAACTGAGCACAGGTGCCATTATTGGAATTGCTGCTGGTGGAGCAATACTTCTGCTTCTACTCGTCTGTGTAGTCTTCTTGTGCTTCTTCAGGAGGAAACATGGGGATGGTGACAGAGAATCAAAAGGAAAGGGATCTCTTGGTGCAAGGAGTGAAAAACCTGAGGAGTACAGCAGCAGTGCCCAAGAGGCAGAGAAGAATAAGTTGAGTTTCTTTGAGGGATGTGCATACAATTTTGACTTGGAAGATCTATTAAGAGCTTCTGCAGAGGTTCTTGGCAAAGGAAATTATGGGACCACATATAAAGCTGTTCTAGAAGATGGTACAACTGTTGTTGTGAAGAGATTGAAGGAAGTAATCATTGGAAAGAGAGAGTTTGAGCAACAAATGGAATTGCTTGGAAGGGTCAAGCCTCACCCTAATGTAGTTCCTCTTCGAGCTTATTATTACTCCAAAGATGAGAAGCTTCTCATTTATGATTATGTTCCTTCTGGCAACTTCTCCTCCTTGTTACATGGTATGCTGCTCAAATTCCTGTCTCTGAACTGGACATTATTTTAGTACTAGTAAATTTAGCATCGGTTGATCTACAGGTAGTGTTTCCTGTATTTGAATTCGAGTTGTGGCATAGGGTGAACAAGTAATTTGTCTATAGTATATTAACCAGAGTAGTTTCAATGCACGTAGATGATAAATAAGGAAAATGAGAAAAACTAGTTTAAGATCGTATGACAACGTACAAAGACAACTAATAGATATATAGTTAAATGTTGTCGGTTGTGTGAGTGTAGAGAGATATAGAAGACCATTTAATCTACATTAGATTGAAAGTGAACTTTATCTAGAATTTAGTGACCGAATAAGATTCATTTCACCAATGCTATATAATTATAGGGTTGAGACTCCTTTATTAACATTCTTTTATGCAAAAATAATTGGGTTTAATGTTTTGTGGGTCTTTTCTTTTATTTATGATACAACATTCAAAATTGAAGTTCAACTGATCTCTAGGTTTATTGTCACCGTGAAGTATAACGAATTCAAAGAAACAAACTTAAAATTTCATAAATGTTATAAAACTACAAGTCAACTCCTAATTGGGACGATGAATTTTGTAGTATCTTTTATTTAACTTTGTATAAGGACATATCATTACTCATTAGGAATATTGAGGCCGTTTGGTCCTTTTGATTTGTTAAGTATATTGTTTTTAGAGGAAATTCTAATCTTTTGTTTTATTTGCAGGAAGTAAGGGTGCTGGAAAGACTCCGTTAGACTGGGAGTCCAGAGTAAAGATTTCTCTTGGAGCTGCTCGTGGCATAGCACATATTCACGCCGAAGGTGGTGCAAAATTTATCCACGGAAACATCAAATCCAATAACATACTACTGACTCAGCAACTTGATGCCTGTGTATCGGATTATGGCCTCGCTCCATTCATGAACACTTCAGCAACCCCGTCCAGAGTTGTCGTGGGCTACCGTGCGCCCGAAGTCATTGAAACCAAAAGGTACTCTCAAAAATCTGATGTCTACAGCTTTGGCGTGTTGTTACTGGAGCTGCTCACTGGAAAAGCTCCACTTCAATCTCCTGGTCGTGACGATGTTGTTGATCTACCGAGATGGGTCCAATCCGTGGTCCGGGAAGAGTGGACGGCTGAAGTATTTGATGTGGATTTGATTAAGCATCAGAATGTGGAGGATGAGATGGTTCAAATGCTCCAAGTTGCCATGGCATGTGCTTCAAAAGTTCCAGATCAGCGACCTAAAATGGACGAAGTGATTAGAATGATTGAGGGCATTCGTAACTCTGACTCAGAGAACCGACCATCCTCCGAGAAGTCAAAAGATGACAACAATGCCCAAACACCACAAGCAGAGGCAGAAACTGAGACAGAGATCACAAGTTAACTCATGTAGACCTTCTGGCTAGGTATTTAGTTCTGTTAGTTCTTTGTTCTTGTAATTCGATATTGATGTGTGGGGTTTATTGTGGAGGATTTTAATTTAGGCATAACCAACTAGTTATGCTCAATAGGTCAATTGGTTTCAGAATTAATTAATTGTGGTTCACGATGACATTGTTTTTAGCTATTCTATTTATCAATTCCAAGCCTTGAAATGTAAACATGATGTTGATTTTATGTGCATTGCCGAGGCAAATACACTTGACAGAAGAACATAATCTTTGGAACAGAAACAGTGGAGATTTTCTATTTAGGGTGGTCGTTTACGGTCAGTTTGATTAAATCTCTATTTAACTGATGCGATTTGTCTACCTTTGGTAGAAAATTCACGATCAATATATATTAACTTTTTCTAGCGAATGAAATTAGATTGAAATAAAAAAAAATAATGATTCTTTAGACTAAAAAATATTAGGGAAATAAAGAATATTGAGTTGTGTTATTTGTATTATTATTAAATTAGCAGTAATTCCACGTGAAATTGAAGCATTACTTAAGTTGTTATTTATGTGGATGCTTATTTTAATAGATCTGGGCTATTCTCGTACAAAAAGAAGCTCTTCGTTTAGTGCTTCCCTTCATGGAGGAAGAAATCCGATCCAGCCCTTCTCATCGCCGATCATCTCGCTGGATTCCGGCTTCCTTCCTCCCATTTGGTCGCTGGTGCTTCTTGCCTATTTGCGTCCGCCTTTCTTAATCACCACATCAAAAGGTTTCCCCTTTTTTTGATTTCTCTTCCCCGTCGAAATTTGTATTCGATCCGAAGATCAATTTTTGTTTCCTAATTGTGAGATTTGCTCTGCGTTGGTGAATTAGGGCAACATTTGATCGACATCGAGTTCGGGCGGCCGATTCAATGGGAGAAGAAGATGGTAGATCGCTAGCCTTTGCACGAGAATAGGTGCGATTTTGTTCGGCGTGGCTTTCGCTTCTCCTCCGCGACTCTCGTCGTGGAAGATCCGTGGTGGGAGGCGCACCGCTCGAGGGTTTACGTTTCCGATTCAAGCCCAAAACTGGAGCATTTCGCGTCTTTCTCCTCGTCGGCATTGGAGGTAATTTGAAATGATTTAATTTGGCATTGTTTTTTCAGATTTGCTGTTTTCTACTGTTAACTGTTTCCTTTTGGGATTATAATCATATTTCGTTGTTGAAATTTGTAGTCAAGTAATTGTTCTTGAATAAACTTTGATCTCAGTGAATGGAGATGGAGTAATTGTTCTTCAATCACATTAAGTAGCACGACATAGAATGAGATCTTAACAGTGATTACTGCTGCTTACAGAAGCCCCATAAAACCACACGAGATCATAATAGCAAACTTACACAGCAACATGATTGATAGGAAGCACTTCCACTTCTACTTTACTTTATTAAAATTAAACTCGATCATCATTATCTTCTTCATGCTCGAACTTCACTTCATTTCAGTTGATCCTGTCAAAAGGAACACGTATTAGATTTGCATTATCGTCCATATAAATTTGGTGAAATTAATACTTGCCGAGAGCAGTCGGCGGAGGGGTTGATGGGGTACGGCACGGGGACGTTGCACCTTCCCGGGATGCCGGAGATTAGTCCGGGCTGGATGCCTTGAACGCCGGCAGCCGCCCGCATGAGGCAGTTGCAGGTGGCCTGCCGGTCCTCCCTGCTCCTGGCTGCGGCGTTCAGAGACCGCACGCCGTTGCAGCAGCCGCTGGTGAGGGGCTGCATGCCCTGGACGTATCCCAGGCAGGGAAACAGGTACGACACCACCTGGCCGCAGCTGATCTGCGCCTCCACCGTCATGGCACCCAGGAGGATGGCGACGGCGATGAGACCAACAACCGGACGGCGAGCCATGGATGCAATTCCTTACGATGAACGCTCTGCAAGGTGGTCGAGGCAATGGCTCCGCATTTATAGGGACGTAGCCGGTGATGATTCAGTAAAGGATCAACAGGAGGGTGGTTGGATGCTGAGTCCATTGCATTAGATATTTTGCCGGAAAGATTTTAGGCTAGTGGAGATGCAGGGTAAATTCTTCAACCAATGGTTAAAGAAAGGCAGTAAAAGTCGGATTTTTTTTTTATTATTGAGTTGTTTGGAGGAGAGTAAATCAGAAAATCAAAGTTAACCTAGTTCAATTCTACAAATCTATTTATATGATGATGATGAACACAGCTATACTTTTGAGACTGTAAGAGCTTTGAAGCATTGCAGGGTAACATAAATATGAAGCATCTACCGCAGTACGTAGAGTTTAATGAATTGGAGGGCAGTGTCATTAATGGGGCACCGATTTAATGGTTTGGGAGAGTGCAGTGCATGACTGCAGGAGCCTCATTTCACTGCTGGGCCATCGCAGTGAGCTGTGACCATTATGCATCGGATTCGGAGTCCCTGATGAAGGTAAAAACAGGAAATTTATCTTTGGTATTAATCAAGTTTAGGATTTATGATTTATGATTTAGAGTTTAACATGTAAGGTTTAGAGACCTCAGAATGACTTAAAACTAGTTCTTATATGTTTATCTAGTTCTTTTGATTGTAAAAATGCTATCAAATGTCAATTTGACTAAATATATTAAGAGCAATGATTTTTTGAACATAAATTGGTCAAAATCACAAAAAAAAAAAAATCAATTCTATTGATTAAAAAAATCAGTTGACTAGGAACATTAACAAGGGCAAAAGTGGTAGTGTGTACATGATTTGGTGGTTTATAAATTACCCTACGTAATTTGGTAATTTTAAAACTTTACTTGCGTGGTTCAGTAAAAAGTCAAAGAAAAAAATGATGAAGTAACACCGAACTTGTGGCCATCGATCTGGACCCACCTAAGTTTATCGGTCACTAAGTTATTGATCACCAGGTAAATCAGGAAGAACTCGTAGTGGAAAGGTCAGCATCTCGTGTTGTGCGGCTTATTTAGAGGAAAAATTCATACAAGTACATGTAGTTGGGTATCAAAATATGGGTGCCTAGGTGACAAATGCCTGGTGACAACTTGATCCTAAAAGTACTTGAAATTTCATGATACATAATTAATAATTAAAAAATATATTTACATTGACTAAATAATTTTATTTATACATGCAATTGTGACCCTTGTATATATATTTTTGCATGCAAAAGGTCATCCAACGTGGATGTGCAGGCTAATAAAACTACCCAGACCTACCCACAATCGAATCATATTACTTTTTACAATCCAATTTCTACACAACTTCTCTATAACTCTTTCCTTCTACTAGAATCATAAACTTCACCAAAGCATAAAAACAAATTGGTATAAGAGCTTTTAAGATTAATACAGACCTATCACTTATATGAACAAAATACAATAGAAAAATACACATTATGAGGAAGCTATTGACTTCTCTCAACAATTTGTTAAAACAAAAGACGTTGGTTATTATAATTCTGCATTAGTAGGCCAAGGTGATCAAATACTAGTACAATAATAAAACTACTCAAACAAACGACCTCAAAGAAGGTTTAGACAATTTAAATAAAGACCTTAGTAAACTTTCTCTTGGAAGAATAATTCCCAAACAGTCACCTACCACTTATAAATTTCTTACATATAATATATGATCCAGTAAGGTTTTAAAGGATGACGCGGAGGTCAGCGAAACGCCACGTGACGCGAGAAGAGGAGCCAGCCTGGTGCCACATGACGAGACACATGATGAGGTGGATCATCTCACTTAATGGGTGAAACTTCCCGAGCCTAAGTCTCCTTGCAAGGTCGG